>VZRR01006866.1:137166-151539 GCA_013398015.1 Oreocharis arfaki | reverse complement strand
TTTCTTTTTTTCCTTTTTTTTTTTTTTTGTTTTAATTATTTTAATTCAGAGACTTAGCAACTGTTCTAAACAAGACAACGTTGAAGTACAAATAGAATGTGAGAACTGAAGTTAAATGTCTGGGCAGATACCTTAGCTGTAAGAACAATATTAGTCTGATAACTTGTCAGGGGAGGAGAGAGATGAAAATGGAAGTAAATAATACAGGCACAAGGAAAGCTGTGGAAGAGCAGCAAATACAAAGGGATATTTTACTAAGCAGCTTATGCCATGGGTTGATTGCAGTTTGGGAAGGAAGAGAGGCGGGGGCAGCACTGCAGCCATTAGATGAAGTTTGAAGCTAACAATCAATGTCCACTGAGGAAAGGAAATCTAAGTATTATGTGGCAAGCTAGTTATGCTTCTTGTGGTAGATATTTTTCTGATGGAATATGCCTTCAGGCTAATTCCCCATTGTAGGGTGTCACAATTCTGCTCAAAACCAAAGGCATGTTTCTAAAGGTTATTGTGGAGAACTTACAAATTCAACAGTTTTAACAGCAGGGTTCAGTCCTTGCATTGTTCTGTTACTCGTTTTGGATCCATTTTCCCCTCAGTGATCTGCCTTGTTTTAAACCTGGTTTAAAATTTCCCTCCTCCACCGACTACAGAACCTGCAGTTTTCTTTTCTCTCTTCTGTATTTCCCTGCTCCCCTCCATAAGCTTTGCTCACATGAGAGTATTGTTTACCTCCATGAAATAATTCTTCTGACCCTTTCTTTCTCTATTTGGAAAGCTATTGGCCTTGCATCCTGACCACGAAGCCTTCAAGGCTACGAAGCCATTTTAAATATCAAGAAATCATTCTTGGTTCAATTTTTCAAGGAATCAATGTTGATAATGGATGATGGATTGGAACCTTTGAGTAGCAGCTAGGACACTTGCTATTTCTTTACATCTATTTAAACACAGCCTTACTGTTTTAAGGGTCAGAATATTTTAGCAAGCCAGACAACCTTCTAATTACCACTTCTTTAGAAGCATTATAATGACACCAGTATGTGATAATCCTGTTTGCTGGGGGGGGTTGTTTGGTTGGTTTTTGGTGGGTTTTATTTTATTTTGCATTTGGTTTCTTGGAGGGCTTTTTTTGTGTGAAAACAGTGTTTCAAATATGCAAACCAAGAAGTTTATAGTAGCTTAGATGTAGCTTAAATATAAGCATATCAGGTATTCCTAGATCATTTGAGAATCTATACTCAGCTTCTCTTAAAGAACCTCCATTTAGGTGGCAGAAAAACCAAAACAAACGCAGCATACTGAAAGTGATTGTAACACACAGGATATTTATTACAGAAATTCATGTGACAGTCTATTGGTGACTCCATGAGGGAAACACTTCAGAACCTAGTGCTGCCAAAGTAGAGGAGGGGGGATAAACAAGCTAACTGAAATATTACTGCTAATTCCTTCTTTTATCTGTCATCATCCATGTTTTTCAAATAAGTAATCATATTAGCAAAAAAATCTTTGAGTGCTGGAGATGATAAGCCTTGTTATATGATAATGTTTTATATAGCAGGCTTCTATGCAAGATAATACATTAGAAATGTTTGGTGAAAGAAAGGCTTTTCAGTCAAGTCCACCACAAGTCTAGCACGTGCAGGTTTCGTTAGGCAACAGGACAAGGCTGAACAAAGAAAAGCAGACTGAAACCCTGAGGTTTTGTTTTTTCTTTTTCAGATTAGGCTCTAAAATGTCTTTTTAGCAGATCAAAGGCTCGCAGTTGGATTAAACTTCCACTGCAACTCTCCTTAGATCTTAGAGATCACAGGTAGTTGATTACAAAACAATAGATACCTCACTGCAGTTCTATATCAAGCCACAGCACTGCATAATTTAAAAGTTTTCTTAATACTGCTGGATTCAAAAACATATAATGGATTTTGGAAATCCCCTGCTGAGGTTGGTTAACTCAATGCTATTCAGCCTTTTGTGAGACGGGCAGATACATATGCGTTATGTATGTGTACATACATATACACATATATAAATATATTCCTTTAACAGGAATGCATTGACATTTTTCCAATAAAGTTGGCAAACTGTCTTGAGATGCAGTGTATGCTCTTAACTTTAAAGCAAGGCTTATGGCTCTGAAGGCTTTGCATATGTACCACTGTGCTGTCAACTGCTTGAGGGAATTCAAGCTCCTGCTCTGCAGCGTGTTGCTGCTGCTGGGAGAATACTGATGACTCCTGCCTCTGTAGTGAGATGTTTATGGCTTGCTCTCTGAGCCTTCCATGCAAAATACAGGTAACTAAGTACACACAGATCCCATAACTTGGTTGGTGCTTCTCTTTTCCTTGTTTCGTTGCTATTAATCTCTCTGTGTGGATATTGTTGAGGAGGGGAAGCGAGCCACTTTTGTAGATGAGTAATAGTTTTGCAACTGTTTGAACTGATGAATGGCACATGTCTAGTATTTAACAGGTTTGTAGGAACATGTTATTGATGTATTCAGGATTCCTTGCTGCTCTGGCCACCAGGTGTTTGAATATCAGGTAATTTTGGTCTTTTCTGCTCATTCTGACAGTCACTCTTCTAGTGAAACAGCAGCTGGCAAAACATTTTCCCTTATGATAAACTTGGATAATCATTCCTTCTTCCTCCTCATCCTGTTAATCCACCTCTTCGTCTCTTTCCTTCCGAGCAGCTCAGGGAGTCAGTATGATGTTGGGAAGTTAGGTCATGTTCGTGACACATTAGTGGGTGCTTAGAGATGCTCTGAGGAAGTGAGAACCCAAGCTGGAGGTTTGAGGAGACAGCTCCTTTAACCTACCTGAAAGGGGGCACAGGCTGGGTGCCCACAACAGGTTGTAAGCCAGCTGTGAAAGGCTGGGCACTGAGGACAGCCCTTTATTAGGTAAAGCAATTAAAGAATGACAATTTACATGGAATAAGTTATTGCTAGTGCTTCCCAGATGAGTCAAGTTAATAGAGTAATAGCCTAATTAAAACATTTTCTGCTTCTTGCCTTTATTCTTGCATGTTTGGGACAGGTCTTCTGGGAACAGCATGAGGGGAACTTGCTTGGAAACATTTCCTTCTGTGATTATGCAGTGATTTGATTGTAATGACATTGTTAAAACATGCTCCTGAAAAGGCTGAATTCTGACTTGAATGCCTTCCAGCTCTGCACTTCTTTTTTCTTGATTTTTTGTAAACCCCCTGCCTTTTCTTCTTGAGATGATATATGCTGTTCCTAACCAGCCTTCTATTTATGTAGTTTCTAAGAGATATTTGTTGAGTAATTTCTCATATTTATGAATGAGAAGAATCTTTATTATAAAGGTGAAATAGTAGGATTTGGAAGAAAAAATTGGAGGGTGAGGGTGGTCTCATCTTTTTGGTTATTAGCACATATACAGAAGCAAAAATTACACCTGCTTGCTCTGGAATGGTCACATTCAGCTGCTAAGTCAGCAAGATGACACATCCTTAGAAATGCTCAAAGACTGAGGTGTCTGGGAAATATTGTTCTTACACTTACCCATCCATTTTGAAATGCTGGACTTTTACTTTGTCTTGTCTTAAATGTTGACTTTTGTAATGAGGTAGACCTACCTCGTCTTTCCCAGTCTACTGAAATGTGATAACTTTCCTTCCATCAGAAAGAAAGTGAGGGGAGAGGCTGCTCTGATTCAGAGATGAGGGGGCTGATCCCTCACTCCTGTGCTTCTTCCCTGGGTCACATAGCCTGTCCTAACATGCTTCTCTTCCTCCAGCCTAGTTAGTCATGTTTTTCCTCTGACATTTTTGTTGCTGTAAGACAGAAGGAAAATGCACACAACCATAGAAACTGTGCTGTTCTGTTCCCAAGTCTTTGCCTTGAGATTTTTCTAAACCTTTTCTTCTCTGAATTTTTATGTGCATTGGGTTTCTGAAAGCTGTGAAGAAAAATAGGATAGCACAGGATTTGACTGGATCCTACACTGCTCCTCTCTTGAAGAGGAAAATCACCTTGTTAGGTGCAGAAATGAAACTGAGTGATATGACTAGTGCTAAGTCAGCTTCAGTATGACCTTTCTTTCTTTTTATGAGGAGGAAAACAAATCGTAATTATAGGAGAAAAACTATACCATAAATATTATGGTATTATACCATCTGCCATTTTCAGAAAGTTATTAAGTGTGGATGTGGCACTTGAGGTCACGATTTAATGGTGAACGGGGCGGGGGGGGTGCTGGGTTAACAGTTGTGCTTGATCTTAAAGGTCTTTTCTAACCTTAACAATTCTATGATTCTGTATGAAAGCAGAAGAATTTACTAAATCATTCTGCTTTCATCTGGTGCTGAAAGTGGGTAAACAGATAGTTAAGAAACCAAATTGAATGAGCATTTTCTTGATAAGTGTTATGCACTTCCACACCAATATTTTCCTGTCGGTTTTCTCGTGCTTAGGATGATTTTCTGCGTAGGTCTGATAACTTCAAGAACATGATACAGATTTTTAAGTGAGAATGGGGAAGATAAATACAGGCACACACACACAGAGAAGTGAGTTACTATCTGTTCAATGCCAGTATTCTCCTGAGATCTTCAAGTTGCAGGTGGTTGGTAGCTGACACATCTTTAGTTGCTACTCGTTCCATATCAACATTCTCTTGGGGAAGAAAGAATGAAAACAAAGTATTTTTCAGTTAAACTTGTGCTAGCAAAGAATATTGGTTGTATGTAATGTAGGGCATCTCTGTTCCTCTCCCTCGTTGCTTCCTCTTTCATTTGTTTTCAGTAAATGAGAACAAGCTCTATCAAAGATGTCTTACGTTTTGAAGGTAATCCCTTTGGAAATGAACAAATGAGACATGCTTTCTTGGGAGACAAGGTTTTAAAAGCTTTTTCTCTGTCCTATTTTCAAACACAGCACATTTTGAAGAATAAGATCAACATTTTATCTTTCACCGTTTGGCAAATACTGAGCTTCATCTTTCGTCCTCTGATTTCTGACAGGGTCTCAAGGTGAGTAACTCGGGTTTCTGTTTGTGCGCACTCAGGTATAATGATGTTTTCTGCACGGTTCTGAGAACAAAAGACTGTCCTCTTTAATGGGAGTGGGGTTGTAAAGCTCCTCAGGTTAAACCTGTATTATGAGTGCAAAATGAGAAGCCATGCCTTTGCTGCTGCTAGCCAGCCACTGGAGATAACAGCTCTAGCAGTTTGCTAGACTCCTCTGTGCACCTGCTTGAGCAGTCTTGTCACATCTAAATCTCTGTAACAAGTGCTGGAGTGGGCACACATGTCCCCTTATTCACCAGTTACGTTAGTGAAGATGGATAATAGGAAAAAAAAAAAAAAACCCCAAACTTCCACAGCAGCCCGACCTCAAAGGAGTGATTTATTTTTCCACAAAAACTGCTTTCTAGACAAATCTCTCTAAAATTCACTCCAAAACCCAAAGTCCCTCAAAACAGATGTGATTCAAAGGGGGACTCTGATAACTCATACATGCCCTTGTCTGGAAATCTGTGTGCACGTTCTGTCTTCAATCTTTGATGCACCAAAGTGCACTGTCCTGCCCTACCTGTGGTGTTTCAGAATGGAACCATCACTGAAAATAAAATCATGCCACAGAATTTGACTCTTGTAACAGAAAGAAAACAAAACCTGTGTAAGAACAGTATTTTGAAAATGAGTAGTTATATTTTAGAGTGTTTCTTTCTTTGTGATGAAAGGCTGTTGGAAGTTTACAGACTTCTCTAAACTAAGGAAAAAAATCATACAAATATTTAATTTAGTTTAAAAAAGCCCAATCCAGAAGCCTATAACTTTAGATCCCAACCAAACCTTTTAGAAGTAGTGGAATGTTATCTGCCTTTTCTTGCGCGCTTTCCCTCTTTTTTTGCACTGGTGCACAAACATTGGGAAAGGCAATAATGTAAAAGAACGTGAAACCAACTGCACATTCAGCATTGTTTGGCTTGTTGTTGAATTAAGACCTCCACTTTTGAATGAAAGAATTAATAAAATTGATTTCCTTAGCAATCATAGAATCACACAGAATGGGTCAGGTTGGAAGGGACCACAGTGGGTCAGCTGGTCCAACCTTTCTCCTGGGTTATAAATCCTTCTTTCTTTGGCTGGCACTTCTGCTCTGCTCAGCAATCAAATATTTTTTTGTCTGACATATCCAAAAGACTTCTTATAATCTTCAGGAGAGGCCAAAAAACAGTTCAGAGAATTCTGGAGAATTTGTATGCATTTCAACAAAGGGTTCATGATATTATCAGTTTTGAAGATGGATGCAACAAAAACTCTATATTTAAAAAAATGTAGATATGTATACCTCAAGAGGTTTTTTTATGCTTCAATGGTTGTGGTTTTAGCTTGTTACCGTAGGATGTGTTTCTCAGAATTTTTTTTCATGTTGTTTTAATCAAAAATCTCGCAGATGGATTACAAAATGATTGGCTTGATTCAAGATATGGGCAAGTAATTCCTTAGAATTTGTCATTCATCCTCCTTTAAAATAAGAAGCTCAGATCTGATATTCATGCTCTAATCCAGCACTATGAAAGAATGCAGCAAATTTTCCTGTGTTATTTTGAACTTCCCACATAGTGTGAACTGATGCCACAAGTGGTCTGATTTTTCTTAAACGTAGCTTTATTTCTCAGGGGTGAGATGCCTGAAAGTTTCAGCATGCAGCCTTGAATACATTGCTGTGTGGTTTCTTCCTTTTAGTGTTTTCAGGAGCCTTAATGCAGCTCCTGCCTGCATTGCAACTTCATTTCCTTGACCAATTTCTTAAGAATGAACCATTAAGCAGCAGTTCTAACTTGTCCCTATGGTAATCACGAGTGAGTTTATTAAATGACTTTTGATTTGCCAAGTAATGCTATTTGATGTTTTAGTGTTTCATAACAGCAGCAACTTTTGTGCAAATCAGGCACAAGATTTTCTTACCTTCTTAGTGTATTAGGTAAATGTAAACCTATTTGCTAAGGAGTTATTTCTTTTCATCATTTCTGGTTGTTTTTAAGTGCGTATTCCATACATCAACTTGAATAACAGCTCTGGAGTGACAAAAATTTTACTGAATGCTGCAAAAGCAGGTGGAAAGTTTGTTGTTGTTTTTTTTTTTTAATACTTGTCTCCTTTTTTCCTGTGGAAATGATCTGGAAAAAGCTTTGCCTAAGCATTCACAGCTCTAAACTGCAGAACAGAACAGTGTGCACTTAAACCTCATTGTTAACTTGCAGATAACAGGCCTAAAAGTTATAGGTATATATTTACCTATATATATAGGCAAATATTTATAGGCCTAAGTTGTAAACTGGTAAAACTGGCATTTTTTCAGAGCAGACATTTGCAAAATGGTCTAAACAGGAACTTCATATTGCAACGTTTTGTCCTAGTATCTCTGAACATTAATACTGATTGAGCTCCCAAGCCCTGAAGTTCCTTTTCTTTTCCTTTTTTCCCTTCTGCTAGGGAGAGACTTTGCAGCTAGGTGGGCACCCGTAACTGTGAGGAAGAGGAACATAATGGTGGTTTATACTGTGAAAGGTTTAAAAACTCTCCCTTAGGCCTTACTGAGACCAGAAAGCTCCTGCGTATTTACAGTTCATGGCCAGATGTGTCACCTTTGTTTTCTTTCTGCCTTGTGATGACAAAACTCGCTGTTCTCAATACTTTGGTTGGTTGGCTCATTCAGGAGGTTTTCCTTCTGGTGTAGAATGGCACTTGGGGAAGCCTTAATCAGCTTTTTACAGTGGGGCAGCAGGCTGGTGCAGGGGGAGGGTGAGCACCACTGTGGAGTACCTGTTCCTACAATGTTGCATGGGAAATAAAGGGCCCATAAAAGGCTTATGGAGGAGGAAAACCACTGTTGGCAGAGCTGCTCTAAGTGCATGACTGGGCTGTCATTCTGGTTTTCACGTTCTGTAAAAACAATACACAACACTTTGTCAGATATGTCAGTCTTCCATCAGCCACGGATATATTTCTGTATTTCTTTTCTCCTTTTGGTAGTGCCTGTCTCCCCTTCAGCTGAATTTGCTTGTGGGTTTTAATAGTAGCTTGAAAGAAACACCAATCTTTTGCCTACCTTCTCTTATTTGGCCTAAAGTGTGTGGGCACAGGCATTGTGCATCTATATTTGTGCTGGGTCTGGCTGAGATGGACTTTCTCTCCACAGCAGTGCTCATTTAATTGTCTCCATAGCAGCGTTCACAGTGCTGTGCTTTTTATTGGTATTTAGAAAGGTGTTGGTGACACACCAGTGTTTTGGCTACTGCTGAGCAGGGCTGGCACAACGTTATCACCTTCTCCTACCTTCCCCCCTCACAACTTGGGAGTAGGCAAGATCTTGGGAGGGGACCTAGCCAGAACAGCTAATCCAAACTGACTGATTCTGTACCATATGGCATCAGCTCGGCCATAAAAGCTAAGAGAAATGGAGTCGGGAAGGACGTTGGCTCTTTAGATACCTGTCTTTTGGAGCAGCCATTATATGTACTGAAGCCTAGGAAGTGGCTGGGCATCGCCTGCTGATTCAAGGAAGTAGTGGAAAAATACTTTGTTTCCCTTTGCTTCTTGGTGTGGCCTTTGCTTTTGCTTTATTAAGCTGTTTCTATTTCAACTTGCAAGGGTTGTTTTTTTTTTTTTATCTTATCCCACCCGCTGCTGCCTCCTGCTGAGGAGGGGAGTGATAGAACAGCTTGATGGGCTACTGATATCCAGCCAAGGTCAGTCCATGGCAGTACTGGATGTCAGAATAAGAAGCTCAACAGTAGCAGAAAACCTGGAACAGTCATCGTTGCTATGGTGACAAAATCAAGCTAAATAATTAAAACCCTTCTTTTCCTTAATACGAAAAGATCATTCTCACAACCATTCTCCTTCTTCATGAGGTCTGGAGATGTCCTGTGAATTTGTCTGTTATCTTTCTGTGAATAGGACACCTGTTCTTAATTTTGAGTTGTTAAGGTGATGGATGTCTCAGATGGGACTGCGTGTTCAGTAAAGCCTGGCATTTTAGGCTGTTTATGTGTCTGGTTTAGGGGGCTAAATAAATGCTAATGGACTTCTTCACTCTTTCAGTAGAAGATACTACTTTGAAATAGGTAAGAATCTTTTCTAGGAGCTCTAAGGTAGGAAAATGCCCAAAATGACAAAGGATGAGTAGAGAAGACCTGCAAAGACTCTGGCCTCACAGGGTGCTGCTGGCCCGGGAGTGCTCTGCCAATGGGACATGCAGCAAGCAGGACACAAAACACACCACCTCAAACAAAGTAACTTCCATATCGTCTTTCTCCTGATGTCTTCTATATTTAAACATGCTGGCTTTAGATGCTTTCATACGTGAACACATTTCAATGCAGCATGAAATACACAGGCATGGAAGTCGAGGGATTAACCTGCAGAGAGAATTGCTGTGACAGACATCACTGTGCTGGGGTCCCCAGCATGCTCAAGCACAGTGTCAGAAGCCATAATGGAAGGGGGTCTGATGTGAATATTCATGAAACTTCTGCACTGGGTGGCAAAACCCAAAATGTGCTGACCCAGGTCACAAAGCGATCAAACAAATTCCTTTTTGTGGAAACTTTTCATTAGCTTCATGACACTTGCCATGAGTCCCTTGGCGGTATAAGTTTCCATGGCAGCAACATAAATAATTGTTGTACTTGTATGAAACCCTTAAACTAGAGTCTTAGGCTACCTCTGAGTGACAAGCTTTCAGAGGCCATTAGCTGCCTGTTTTTCTTTGAGAGGTCTCAAGTTAGCACGCTATTTCTGCACTTGTAGAGTGAGATTTTTAGGAAAGTGACTGCTGGTCATTCCCAAGTTGTTAGTGCTGTCTACACAAGTCAATCCTGCTTTACTGAGTTAGCAGGGAGCCCCATTAGAATGAAGGCATTCCCAGAAACTGGCAGGAAAAGAAGGACTAAGGAACCTCCGGTCTTACTGGTCAATGTGGCCGAAGACATATGATCAATCACAGCACCAAAAAGGCTGACGTGTCACTGCCGTGGATTGCTCTGGTAATGCAACACCCATGTTTTCTAAGTGTCTGAGCCCAGCCTGCAGTCCAGTGTGATGCCTTCGAGGGGACTCAGAAGCTCTCTGATGTCATTGCAAGGCTGCTCCCTGCAATTTTTGAAAGGTGAAAGGAATTTGTTTTCTTACGATCAATCAAATGAAGTTTAGTTGTGATTCTGATAAAGCTCAAAGATGCTTCCAAGGGTGATAGGAATGGTAGGGACAAGATACTTAGGAGGAGGTTAATCTGGGTACGTAGGGAAAAGAAGAGAAAACATTGCATAGGAGAACAAAAGAGGTACACTGTAAACAGGTTTTTCCTTGCTGCACACCCTTTCAAGGCAGGGAGAAGCAATTTTGATTTTTTTTTTTTTTTCTCCCTTACACTCTTTAGGAGCATTTTCTGAGGTGAAAGTTTTCAGTCTGTCTTCTTACCTGCCACCGTGATTGTCAAGATCTCTTTCATGGCATCACTGTCAATATGCCACTAAAAGAGAAAATTATATTTTTGATAGGAGCATGGATTATTTTAAGGCAAAATTTACCTTCTGTTTGATGCCCCTGGACAATAATTTGCAGGAATATAACTGAACAAAGACATTCTAAGTCATTATAATTACCCTGGAAGCAACATGCTTGAGGGGGACCCTGGGGAAAGCAGAAAGATGTACAGTACATGGATATGTCAGAAATCACAAGAAAAATGTAGTTCTGGCCACCAATTAATGCAGACTAATTGATTATGCTTTAGTTGACCTTGATTATCTGTTAGAGAGTGCCAAATGGAAAGTCAATATAAATGACAAAATGTAAAAGTGCATGTACTGTAAATCAGGTACATTAGTGACATCTGTCGAGAGCTCAAAATGCTGCTCTAGAAAAGTGTTTAGGGTTTTAATGCTTTTCTCTCTGATAACCTTTTTATGCTGTGTGACAAAGTGGCTCTGGCAGGGATACAAACCGCATCTTAATGTGTAATTAGAGCCTATATATATTTTTCTCTAGATGATTCCTTTGGACATATGGGTGTGCTTTTTGGACAGAATACATCCCTCACAGTGCCTAATAGTATCTTGGTGGTGCGTGGAACTTCTGATCAATGACACCTCACAGACACATGTCCTTAGTATCAAGCTTAATGCAAACTATTTTTTGAAATTTAGTGTAGTAAAGAAGTTTTGTGGACCATCTGTGAGTTTTTATATCAAAAGCAGTCTAAGAATCAATATCCAAAAGCAGGAGAATTTGGGAATGTATTAAAGTAAACTCTATGCAGAAACACAACTTACTGCAGAGGTATTTTTTCTCCCAAGTTTACACCTCTGTAAAAGAGAGAGGGAGTTGTTGACGAAGTTGTTAGACTAAGGTAACACAAATACATGGAAGAAGGGAGACTGTTTTCCAAACAGCTGACAGTCAATCTGCCAGTTCTTCTCACAGTCTGGATTTCTTTTGTTCAGGTAGTTAGCCAAATTTTCAGTGTTTTCTCCTGAAACACATATTGCATCAGTAGCAAGAAAGACCAAAACCCCACAATTTGCTCATCTTGCCTTGGGCCAAGCCTAGTGATACTGAAAACAAACCATGGGACATAGAAGCTGTTCAGAACTGTGTGGTGCACCTCTTGAGCAGCCCCTATGCTTCATCTCTGCACAAAGCTGATATGATTTAAATGTGTAATTATGTCCACAGAGTAGTTTTAGATAGAAGTTACCTGATGATTTAGCTGTCTCTGGGATTTTTGCCCAAAGCTGTATTTCACCCTGAGCAAACTGCGAGCTAAGGTGATAGTGATCTTCCTATATATTAGAATTATATTCAGACTGTAAAACCTAGATGATTTCATGTTTCTATAATGGAGGTGCCCAAAACTCTCATTTGTAAGAAGAGGTGATGGGGAAGGAGCGAAATAATAAATAATAAAAACAATCCTCCCTGCCCTGAATACCAAGGTGAGCTCCTGCCTTTCTTAAGCAAGCTGTTCTCCCTTAAAAAAAAAAATTCTATAGCATATCTAATCTTAGAGAAAATATTTCAGCTGTGACTAAATTTGTAATATCTTCCTTGCATGTGGACTAACGAATTTCAAGTTTACGATGCTACCGTGTTCTAAAAGCACTTTCACAGCATACTCATTTTGAAATAATATTTATATTTACAATGACTTGTGTTATAACAGCCCAAGTATTCAAGTATTGCAATGCTCTAGCAAAGCATAACAGTCAGCAGCTGGTCAGTTGGTTCATGTCTAAAATATGAAAATAGTAAAGTAGTGAGTATTTCGACTACTTTAAAACTATCTCCAAAATATTTATTTAAAACAATTGACTAAATCTGTTGATGCCTGTAGATTCAACAGTTTGATATATTGCTTGTATGGAAATGCCATTTCAATTATCTTGAGCAGTTAAAGTCCCAGTAAAATAATGGGAAAAACCACCAAGCTTTAAAAGAGAAACCTGTATTTACTTTGCCACTACAGCAAACCTACACTTTTTCTTTAGTCAATTTTTAAAGCATCTTGTATAATCGATTAAGATGGATTCTTAGTGCACAGTGCCCATTTAAATATATGATGTTCTTTTCCTTTTAGAAGTTTTCTGTTTATCAGGAAGGGAAAAGCCTAATTGGGCAGTACTCCAGCAAACTTCGGTAATATTCTGTTGTGTTTACTTGACACAAAATAAAAAGGAGCACATACCACACACACTCCTCCAAACAAACAGAAAAAAACTCCCCAAATAGACATGTTAGAGTGGTAAATTTAATTTCATTTATCACAATTTATAAAAAAGTCTGAGAAGGGCATTCATGTACTAAACTTTAATCCATTCTACATTCTTTAGCTAAATCATTAATACCCTGCAATACCTTCAAATTTAGGTAAATTACTACAATACACTCTGTTTAGCAGGTTTTCTTTCAAACTGTATACTTTTTTTTTTTTCCTTGTATTATTAGTAGAATGCACAAACAGGCTCGGATTATAAACATTTCGGTTTTAAGTGTTTATTATCGTATATTTATATTAAAATAAATAAAACATAAGAATTATATTCAATTATTATTGCCACAGCTGCTGTTATCATTGGTCTTAAAAAGACAGATTTTTTTTTTTTTCATGGCACCAAAATAAAAATAATGCTTATAGCTAGATTATTCTACTCTGCTTATTCTTGAAATAGAAATTTACTGAAAGTAATGTTGGACTGGTAAAATGAGAGTGAATATTTGCCTCTTATTAAAACTCACTTTGTCCTCAAGAATCAAAGCTAATAATCATGTTTTTAGTTCCAAAATATTTTTGTTCTTTCTCATGCAATGCATGCATTACTTTAAATAGAATTTTAATGTCAAGAGATAAAAATGTCCTAAGTGTTGCAATGGTCCAAAAAATGCTTCTTTAAAAATAAAAAATCTGCTCATAAAATGGTAAATTCTAAGACACATTGTATTGAAATTGCTACTTCAATTGGCATTAATGAGGCTATAGAACCAAGGAAGATATTTGACTCAGAATATTATATTGAAAAGACTCTCGCATTCATTTGGGTTGAAAAACCTCTTTAACTTTGAAATATTGACACACGGGATTTTTTTTCTACCTGTTTGGCTTTTGATCTTAGTAATGAAAACTCCTTTAAATCTATGGGTATACATATGTATATGCATGTTTGTGCACATTTATGCAGATATGTATACACAGTTACATATAGATATGTATAGACACGAATTTCTTCTTTTTAGCGTTTTCCTTCTTGAAAGCAGACAAGGTGTAAGACCTCAATACCTTTAGTCCCTGTGGTTTCACTCCTTGTAGTATATAGCCACTTAACTTAAAAAAAAATTACCACAATTGCTGTTAGTATTCCTCTTTGTGTGAATGCACGTGATCCTAGCTTGGTTCAGAGGAGCTCCTGGGCTATTTTGAGAGATAAGGATAAGCTGATAAGCCTTCCAGCTGTTCTGGTACAAATTATTTGTGCAAAATGCTTTCATTCTGCCTTCTGTAACAAGGACATCCTCTTTCCACTGCAATCTATTTAACTTACTGTACCTTTTTTAACTAAAATGTAATTTGATCATCTTCTACAAGTACCTACACAGGAGGAATGTTTTTGACAGCAAAGGACTCTTTACCAAATGCTTGTTTTCTGCCAGAATAATTTCCACTACTGAAACTGAAGCTAGACAAATTGAAATGGAAAATAAGGTGCAACTTGTACAGGTTTTTTTGGTTGGTTGGGGTTTTTTTGTTTGTTGTTTTATTTTTTCTTTTGCTTTTAAGTAATTAGCAACAAGGGCAATTAACATTCGGAATCATTTTTCAAGTGAGGTCGTGCGGTC
>VZRR01006866.1:120357-137133 GCA_013398015.1 Oreocharis arfaki | reverse complement strand
AAGCAGACAAGGTGTAAGACCTCAATACCTTTAGTCCCTGTGGTTTCACTCCTTGTAGTATATAGCCACTTAACTTAAAAAAAAAATTACCACAATTGCTCTTAGTATTCCTCTTTGTGTGACTGCACGTGATCCTGGCTTGGTTCAGAGGAGCTCGTGGGCTATTTTGAGAGATAAGGACCAGCTGTTCTGGTACAAATTATTTGTGCAAAATGCTTTCATTCTGCCTTCTGTAACAAGGACATCCTCTTTCCACTGCAATCTATTTAACTTACTGTACCTTTTTTAACTAAAAGGTAATTTGATCATCTTCTACAAGTACCTACACAGGAGAAATGTTTTTGACAGTAAAGGACTCTTTACCAAATGCTTGTTTTCTGCCAGAATAATTTCCACTACTGAAACTGAATCTAGACAAATTGAAATGGAAAATAAGGTGCAACTTGTACAGGTTTTTTTGGTTGGTTGGGGTTTTTTTGTTTGTTGTTTTATTTTTTCTTTTGCTTTTAAGTAATTAGCAACAAGGGCAATTAACATTCGGAATCATTTTTCAAGTGAGGTCGTGCGGTCTTCGTATTGTGTAAGCTTTACAAGAGAGCTGGAAAGCTTCCAAAAGGTGTGGTATAATTTTCACCACAAGGTTACAGGTTTCACACGGACGTGTCTGAGTAAGGTTCAATAGCAGGAGGTCAAACTCCTGGTTCTCGGTCGTTGCTGCCAGCCCGCAAATATTAATCTTTCTTTCAAATTACTCTTGACAGATACTGTCATGAGCTTTTCCACGCACTTACGTCCTGAGGCAAAACTCACAGAAGACTTTCTGACATCAATGGGCTTTGGATCTAATCCACAGACAGCTAGTTTCTTCTGGAAAACGTTGAGCAAAATCTAAGTGAAAAGTTTCATACAAGTATTACTGCAGCAACCAAGGTATATTATAGCAGTGGCATTTTGAGAGAATTGGAGGGACAAAATGCAAGTTGGAGGAAATTAGTAAATTCATCTGTACCCCATCCTGTAGCCTCTCAAATTCAGCAATAATATAGTTTTTGTTTTTAAATATTAGAAGTCATCTTTTCGATATGCTGTAAAGGAACAGATACATGCTTGTCTCTTGAATACAACCCTTCACTAGATTAATCATGGGATGTTGGCTTATCCAGTCATGTTGAGTATTTTGAATACCTAACTGGTGCAATCTGTCAGTCAAGGTCAATGTAATTGTCATGTCGGAATTGGGATTTATTCTGTAGACTTAATAACATGTACTTGAGCAGATTTTTTTTTTTTTTAGGAAGGATAAATTTCACTTTGGTTAAAAAAAATTAAAAACTTTGTAGCAGTCATGAGAATATCCAGACTATTTTGTAATGTGTACAGCAGCATTGAGTGTCAAGAGCACTTTATAAGCAGATATGAAGTTCGTGAAAACATTTTTTACCAAATATTAGTTTGCACTCCTGGACCAAAATGGAAGTTTTTTTGCTCTGGTAGGAATAGTAGTGAATTTAAATAAGCTTCCTGAAATGCAGGATTCATTCTTGGCATCACTAGCCTAAGCTTCACTTGCACTAATCACTAGAAACTCCATGAAAGTAAAAAGAAAAGACAAAATCCCTGCTGAGCACCATGAACTTTTGAATCCCTGAGGAATCATATGCATTGCTCTATACACGCACTTGAAGCTAAATCATCTCCTTTCCTCCCTCCTCAGCTTTGTCAAAATTCTTGTGAGATTTCTCTTTTCTGCATTCAAAATGTAATTTCTGCCCTCTTGCTCATCTGTTTAATATCTGTCACATTAAAACTTTTCACTATTATTGCTATAGGTCCTAATCTTGAAGCTCAGCCTGTCTGCGTCTTTCCTCATGTCTCCTTATATTGACTGATCCTTTTTTTAGGAAGCAATTTTCTCTCTTACACTTCTCTTTTACATTTTCTTATGACACATCTCTGAGAATCCCACCACGTGTGATATTCCTCTGATGAATGTACTTACCTGGGATGTTGGCACTTATGTGTGAGATGAGAGGTTTCCTTTGTAGCAGGTAGGCTGAAGTAGATGCTTCAGTGGCACTGATGACTTCAAGGCATCAGCACCATTCATGTGATTCCAAAGCAGATGTAGAGCTTGTGTGGTGTGATCCTGAGCATTAGATTTCTGCTGCTCTGGTCTCTCTGATCTGCAGAAGTCTGTGTTACACGGGTCTGTGCTGGAGCTAATGAAATAAATTTTGTAACCCCAACAGCTATTCCCGTGTCTTGTGCTTCTGACAGTCTTATGCACCTTCATTCTCCAAAGAAACAGAGTTTTGCATGGATGGAAGCACTGGCCAGTGACAGCAAAGGCCCATTAAACACGATGGATTTTTCTGTACTATTCATGAATTAGGTAGCTTGACTCATCACGTGCTTTACACATTCTGCTAAAAGTAAGTGTAAGCTAGTTCTCACAGCCAAAACTCTTACTGAGCTTTGTGAATGTTCCTAAAAGAATATCCACAACAGTCCTATCTGTTTCCAAATGGACTTTTTTAGTCAAGTTTTCACCATGGTTTCTTCAGACTTGGAGGGCGGAAGGTATTTATCCCTTCATCAAAGGTTTGATTTCGGATGTTCTTGATGAGATTGAAATTCTTTCACTCATAATCTCTTCTGATGTATGTAAAATAACTTATCAAATTTTTAATTTAAGAGCACTAATCAAGAAAAATAGTCCATCCTTGATTGACTCTTCCAGTAGCAGCTATTTTTACTGCAACACCAGGTGGTTTAAGATTCTTCACAAAATACAATATCCAGAGAAAAACACTCTTTCTGTCTTTTCCTTCACACCACCAACAAATCCATATAGCCAGATGACTCCAGTCCCACTGTGAAATAATTTTAGCTTGTCCACTTGTTATCACTTGAGGTTTTCCACTGATTTCACAGCTGTATTCCTTGTATCTCCTCCCTGCACGATACCTTAAGGTCTGCTCCAATTTATTTATTTAGATTTTATGCACAGGGATAAGTTACAACTCTCTGATACAAAGCATCTCATTTTCCAGGACACCCCACAGATATTAGCAATTACACTGGAATAAAAAAGCTTTTCATCCAAGCAAATAATTTGTTTTCCAGTAAAGAATGTAAGATCTCACCTCTGAAAAGGGATTTTTTTGTTGTTGTTTCTCTTGTAACTGTGAATGACCTGTGAGACTCCTCTGGTCTTTCCACAAATGAGAGGAAGAAAACCCTTCAAGGGTAAAATATTATTTATTCTATGAGAAAACAATTTTAAATTAGAAAAGGAAAGTGTTTGACTTTATAACACTGCGTGTGTCTGATTTGAATCACTCACAGCTTGTACTAATACACCCTCTTAAAATGTTATATTGCATAATATCTATGTGGAAAGTATAAAAATCTTTCTCACCAGTAAGCAATTGCATATGGTCTGAAAATTAATCCCTCACTACCAGAATACATAAATAGAAATCCAGATTTGTTAGTGGGCTCCAGCTGCTTTCTGCTTCTCAGACGGTGCAAAATAACCATAGACCCAGCTTAAATGTTCAGCTAAAGTGGGTTTACGGCTGCTTTCCATTACCAAAGCAGTGGAAAGCAACTGGAGGGGGCTCGTGAATCTGGCCTATTCTGCAACTTGATGCCACAATCCGTGTTGCACAACACTAATAGCCTAGCCAGGGAGCGTCAGTACTTTCCGATTGCTGACTGCTAGGATACCTTTGTGAGCTGAGAACCTGTCATTACACAGATGTTAGGCGGAAGAAAAAAGAGGAGAGGCATCGTAATACTAATGTTTTAACACAGTGGAAGCGTGTGTCCTGAGGAAATTTGTATGAATAATGTAGTGTAGGTCAGATAATGGTCAAGTTCTAGCATGAATATATACAACAATATAGTATTCTGGGAACTGGGAAGTTTTTGTCATGTTCTGTTTTTACTGGCTTATCCTGATCTGCTTTATGTGCTTTGAAATTGGCTCAGAATTTACAAGGTCAGTTACCAGCTCACAGCTGACGCATGAAAATTTCTTCAGCAATTCATTTTGTTTTCACATCATGCTATGTATGTCTCTGGTACTTGTAATTCTGTTCTGAGAACATTTTGGTTTTGAAGACTGTTTTTCTGTAATCCCAATATTAACTTACATATTCAAAATAAGGAAAGAAATCCCAATTGTCCATGTGAATCACCTATAAAAAGTAGTAGAAGAAATCTTTGACAGATGGAACGTTATTTTCCCCATGCAGGCAGAAATTACTTTTGGATTTCTTTCCAAACCATCTGATGTAGAGATTATGTAGAGGTGGAGAATATCACCTACAGCAACATAAATTTGCATTAGAATTAGGGGTGTTTAAGCTAAAAGCATTCAAGCTGTGATGCTGATGTACCAGCAGTCAGGGAAGACACCATGCCAGCTGTCCAGACAAATTGTGGAGAGAGTTTGCGTCAAGGTCTTGAGTTCAACAACTGGATCTGCATCTTCTTATCCCTCCTCCTATAGATCAGGCTGCCTTTGTCCAAGGTCAGCTCTCCTATGGTGCTGTAGAAAACATCTAAGTGGTGAGAGCAGTGACAAGCCTTGTCTGGGGTCTCTCCACTGGAATTTACAAGGAGGCCAAACTGAAAGAATTGGTCGAGAGATGATGGTTGGAGCAGCCAACACCTGTAGGCTTGTAGCATCTCCCTGCTGTGAGCATGAGGTCACAGCATCCTTATTCTCATTTTGACAGCCTGGCTGATGCAGCATGGACTGCGCAAAAATAACTTGGTTTTGTTTTACCATCCTAAAAAATCTCGGTATACAGTAGTTTGATATAGTTAACACAAACTGTTCTTTTGGGTATTTTTCCACATTCTCCTATTATATTTAAAGACCAGCTGTTGATGATCTTATGGATATTTCTGCGTGACTCGGTACAGCTTTTGATGAAAAGAGGTTTAAGCTAAAATGCAGTACCTTGTGCTTGCCTCAGCCCAAGACATCACACGCAATTTCCACAGTTCAGCTGGTGCAGGAAACCTTGACAACCTGTCATGCCATGCGATATAGCAGAGGCTCTAGGAAACAATGAATTCCAGAGTTACTGATAAAGGTACTTTGTGCCTAATCATGTGTTTGCAATCAGAATCCTACTTGCGTGACCATCTAAGGCTACTTAGAATTTTGTAACACCCAATGACTTGGAAGAGAGCTAAACTTAAGTTCAAAAAGAAAACACTACATTAAATGTAGTTATGTATTTGTTTTCATCAGTGGCACTTTCCTGTATATAGATCCTAGAGAGGAAAAGGATTACAATTTTTCTCAGGGCAAGCTTTTATAATACCTCTTTTGAATTCTGTTACATGTAGTAAACTGTTATCTATGCATAGTAGAAGATTAATCATCTATTATCCTACTTCAAATTATTATTCTCAAAATTTAAGTGACCAAACTATGATTTGTTTTTTGGGGGGCAATGGTTAGAGGGCCTGTAACTCAAGGAACTATTTGTCTGCAAGGGAGAGCAAGATAGCTGAATTGCTTAGGCTGTACTATCCTTATATGTGTATTAATTCCTCTGAGTTAGTATATAGTGAATTCTTAACATAACCTTAACTATTAAACTTTTTATATAGGAATAATTGGATTAATCTTATGCCCTACAGCATCCAGACTTGTGGTCCCTTTTGTTCTTAAATACAGCAAAATATGATTGTATTTTCCAAATTGAATGTGAAAATCCACGTTTTCCAAATATGAATACAACAGTCAGGGAGTTCCAGTAGCCATACAACCATGAATCCGCAATAGTAGGCTTGGAACCAGAACAGCTTTGATAGGCTTTTTCTTTTTTTTTTCTTTTTCCCCTCATGTGCCAATGCTTGCTGATGCTTCCAATTAAGACAACTTCCTCCTTTATGTATCTCTTGCCCAACTCTTTTGACCTCTGCTTCAAGAGCAGCCTGCCAGGATGGAGAATTCATGCCTAAGTCATCATTTTAATCAGGCTAATGCATTGCAAGGAATTAATAACTTCATCATTTCTCTGGTGCTGTTCAGCTTACTGTTATCGATATTTAAGGTTACTGGAAAAACTATGAAACTCCCCCTCAGGGAAAATTGCTTATTTTTACTCAACTCTTTTGAGACAAGACTTGCATATTTTGCAACCCACCAGCTCTTTCAAGATGTGTTATCTGTTTGCCCTGGGGGCTTAGTTCTGGAATCGTTTGCATCAGTTTTAAACAGAAGTATGTTCAGCGAAATATGTTACTCCACCAGTAAATCATTTTACCCGAAAAACCTGAATCAGTCTGTATTTCCTACTTAGTCCTCAGGCTTCACATTTGTTTCATTAGCGCTCCCCTTCCCTTTTCAGGAGAGACCTGCTTTTGATTTACAGTGGTAACCTTCTGTCCTGCACTGGCTTAGCCTTTGAGCCATTACTTTTTCATTCTTAGCCTTGGGCCAGCTGTTTGTAACCTTTGTGTCTTGCATCAGTGGTATTCAGCCTCTTGTAGTTTACAGCAATCATGTAGCAATGACCTTATAAACTTTCTGTACCTTTCTCCTTCTTGAGCGTTCAAATTCACATCTGGCATGGCAGTGTATTGTTCAAATACTGCTGGGCTCTCTGTTTTCAGCAAGCACAGGTTCTGCTTCAGCAGTTGCTCGCCTCTTGGGTTTCCAAAACCTGTTGGAAACAAAATTACTGAGGTAGCTCCATCAAACCACTGCTTTACATACAGGCTATGCTTATCTATCTATCTTGAAACGTTACAGCATTTATAGGAAACTGCCACCAGCATTTGGGATTTTTTACCCTTTTTTTTTTTTTGGGCTTTCTGTGGTCTTTGTCAAGTAAGGAAAAAGGGGATGTTTTTATCATTAAAAAAAAAAAAAAAAAAAAGGCAGCAACAAACTGGTTCTCTTTCACAGCTTTCCTGTCATTTTGTTAACTCCAGACTGTACCAGGTGCAGGCTTCTCTTTTTCTAACTGATGCTGAATTGATTTAAATATCAGAGAGCTGCTCAGCACCTGTTGAACTGACACCATATGCTCCTATCTTACTGATGGATGTTAGAGAAACAGGCTTCTTTGAAGCAGGAGATGGAGGGATGATCCATAGAAGAAGGCCGTGAAGGTGAAAATGCATTGCATGGTGTGCACAGGTGAAAGGATTTGCCCATTTTGTCCAAGAAATCTGTCAGGGATCCATCATACTGCCAGCAGGATTGTAAATAATAAACAGCATTAAGGCTTGAAGATAACAACAGAATGCATCACCCTCATGGCTTTACCACTTCCTTAAATCTAGAGATCTGTGATAAAAAAGTAATAATAAAAGCAAAAACTGAGGCAATGAGTTCTTTTAGCATAGGTGTTGCATAAACAATCCATTTTTAAAGCTACTTCAAAGTTTCTATACAGTTATAAAAGAAATTATATTAGATGATTTATAAAGTTTCCACAAATCCTTGGGGTTCCCTTCTCTTTAATAATTGTTCTTCAAAGTTATTTGTTGCTAGGCTTAGTTTAGAATTTTACTTTTGTTCTAAAATTTGAGAACTACAGACAAGTTTTAAAATAAATTATTTTTTCTCCTGATTGCAGTTTAGCAGCACAATTCAGAAAGTTACCTCACTAAGGAATCTGCAGTGTAGTAGGTACTAAGGTAACTTACAGCTTTAGGAAGGCATTATTTCCAACTGAATGTAAATTTTCAGATTAGTCTTCTCAGTTTGTGCTTTTAAGACTGTTACATGTGAAAAAATCCTTAACAGGACACTGTTCATCAGATTAAAAACAGCGTGATTATAATTTTGTATGAATATATTAAAATAGGTAATCTTTTCCCCTTCCTTTTTTAGTGACATTTTCACTGAAAATGCGCTTACTGTTAGTCAGGGTGAACATTTCCTCATGAGCTCACAACACTTGACTTTGCATTTCTTTGCTGTAATTTCATTGTGGACTTTTTGATTACCTCAACGTATATTCTTTAGCTGTTATGAAAAACCTACTGACACTTTGGTTCACAGATGAGCACTTTTTTTTTTTTTTTTTTTTTTTTTTTTTTTTTTTTNTTTTTTTTTTTTGGTGCTGCTTTGAATAATTGATAATGTGAAACTGAAGACTGGAACTTGCTTTGCTTCCTCTTACATGACATTCTCATTAATGTGTTTTTGTTTATTTTTCCTCTGCTTTCATTCTCTGGAAAAGGCCCTTTTGCATATTTATTTCCTGGTTTCTGGGCTTTTTTTGACTTAAAAACAAGTCACATGATATATATCTAGTGATATTCAAACAATTGGATTCAAATGATTAATGAGCTGCAGTATGTTCAATGTGGAGGACTAAATCAGCAATATCCATGGTCTGAATCTCAGGGCACAGTGAGCTGTACACAGAAGAAATCAGCAGTCTGTGGTAGAAGGTTTGCAGTAATCCGTGACTGGGCTATTGCTTTTCAGACTAAACTTCAAGAGTAGGGGTAGCAAACCAAAGACTCCAAAATTCTGTGGAAAAAAAGAAACACCATGAATTTCAAATGTTTAGGGGTTTCAGGGGTTTTCTGGTTTTTTGGTTTTTTTTTTGGTGTGTGTATATGTATGTATATATATATATGTATGTATGTATATATATATATATATATAGTTAGACTAATTAGAAAACTTTGCTAGTTCTTAAAATGGCTGCTTGTAGGCCAATTGTGATGACACAGTTTTAACACCTGTAGCATTTTTGGGAATTAATTAATGTTTTTCATGTACTTACCTAGCCTATGTTCCTTCTGTATCTTGAAGTCCTTGTTGCTAATCTCCCTCCTGGTGTGGGAGAGATATCATAAATCATCCCGAGTGCTTCACCAGGAGGAATACGGTGTTGAAGACGGAAATTAGTTAATTCCAGGACATACTAGGAGCTACTTTTTTTTGTTTTTCCAGACTATATACTTTGCTTTTTATTTCTTAGTCTGCAATTCCACAGAGACAAAATTTGCCCTACATGCAGTATTTTACATGTATTGGATGTATGTTCTTTAATATCCCTAAAACTGGTTTTGTTCATCTCCCGAGGCAGCTTTCTTTTAATGGACAATAATTGGCCAATGAAGAATTTATTTAGCTGAGGGTTTCTGGTTTCATCATGTGCTGGTACTTTTAGGACCTTTGTAATTATCTAACTGCACATCTCTGTTGCTCATTTTTTTTCTAGGGTCAAAGTTAACTCTGTGGAGGAAAGCTACTTATTATTTCTGTCTGTTAATTACAGATAAGTATCAAAATCACTATAACTGTAGGTTTTATACAACACAATTGCTCAAAGCTAAGATAAAACTGAAAGTAATTAGGTAATATTCACCTGGCCATTAAACAACTGCCATCACAGCCAAACAAGTTTAAACAAAAGCCAGGGGCAAGTCAAGCCAAATGAAGCCTGACAAATCCTAAGGCTGAGACCTTGCAGAGCTCATGCAGTCCCTGAATCCTGTTGATAGCCATAATAATGCTTTATTTACTGGAATTGCAGGCTACAACACTGTGTGTGAAAAGAAATGGGTGTACTCTTGAGAATAAGAAAATTCGGAGGTGGAATCTTGCATATAGTCTTGTCTACACCGCTTTGGATGCATGGCAGATGCAGTACATCATTCAAAGTGATAAAGATTTGTACATGCTTTAACATTCAATATATATTTTTCAACTTGCTGTAAAGATTTTCTTCCTGTCTGAAGAAAATACACAGGATGCCAAAACTCAAATAGTTCAAATAATATTCAACTAACAAATGTATGTAAACTTATTTGTTTATGCAGTATAGATTGATTTAGTCTCCCAAAATTCTTTTTTTTTTTTTCTGGTTTTTTTTTTTTTGGCTTTTTTTTGGTTTGTTTTGTTTTGTTTTGTTTTGTTTTAACAGCATTTTTGCTATAATTTAGCTTAGCATTTACTGTCACTTTAGGGGGAAAAAAAGTCACTTCTGTATCAAGAGAAGTAATCGTTTTAATAACTTGTGATTGCATTTATTCAAAATATTTTTTTTCCTGAATATTCAGGAAGTCTAAGAGTTTGATTGCCGGAAAAAGCACATTGATGAGGCAGTTGGGCCTTATCAACAATAGTGCCCTTCTTTCAAATCAAGAGTGTGTACTAGGAGACTTCTCACTTTCTTTTTTCCAAATACTAGAGAGTTTTAAAGGTGAAAGTTTTAGTCATCCAGTGGTTACCTCCCACATTTTTAAATCAGATGATATAACACTGACACTTGTACAGTGTAATTTGATAGATATGTATTTGGTTATTTTCCTACATGTGGCATAAATACAGTGTTACGTTTTAAAGTATCAAACATGCTACTATAATGACCAGGGAGTGGCCCATGTTTGGAAACTGTATTGTTAAAAGAATACGTGTGATTTACAAGTAAATGAGATCCTTTTCTACTCCTTTGGAGACAGTAGCAGAGTTTTGAAATCTATATAGATTAGAACTGAAGTGTCATCATGCTGGAGAAACTTCTGAGATCCTGTAACAATCACGTGCAATATGTAAGAGCTACTGCAGAAGAAATATTCATTGTTAGTAGAATCTAATGTAATGTTTTTGGATTGTCATGGCAGTGAAAGAGCTGTATTCTGTAGAATACATTACAATGTAGAAAACTTCTGTAGAAGTTTTTAAAGTAAGCTATCTGAAAAATAGCTCTCGTTTCCTGCTGGCTGCATATCTGGATCTTGTAACTTCTAGGGTCATGTTGTCACAGCTTTGCTAACAAGCCCTAAGGATGGGAGCCCAGATGGGGATGTGTAGGTATAGAAGAGCTGTCCACCGAGCAGTCGCAACTGGTATTGTTCCTCCTGGAGGAAACAGCAGAAGGAGGAAGAAGAAATCGCTGAAAGTTGTTTTGTTAGCAAATGAACTACAATTTTATCACCTCATGCTTTTGAAGTAGATTAAGTGACACCCAGCACAGTACTGTAATTTTCCTGTTAGCTGTGCCTGGAATGACGTTTGTTTCCGAGAGGAGAGCCTCGTGGTGGTGGTGCCTACTGCCTTTGCCTCAAATATGCATCCTTAGCATTCTCATGAAAAGAAAGAACTGATAGAAAAAGGGAGGTACCTGACAAGTGATTTTTAGTGAGTTTAGAAACATGCAGATCTTTCTTCTCACAGAGAATTATAGCCTTATGGATGTTAATTAACCTTGAAAGGATATTAGCTAAAGGTGTGATCTTCAGCATTAGTTCAGACAAAAGAAAAGGCCCATTTCTGTAATAATTAGAATAGTTAAACAACTTCTAAATTTGTGCCTTCAGCTAAAGTACCTGTTGGTTCTTGTTTAAGGATGGCTTGCAGACAGATTTTTAGTTAGTCAGATGCTGCAGTAACAATCTTCTCGAACATGTGCAATACCTATACATGCTCGATAGTTTCTTTCTTCCTAATATACACTCTTGAACATGCAGTCAGACATACACAAGTTTTATATCTACTGGATTTAATTCATAGAATACCCAAAGGACAGGTGGCTTAAAAATATCTTTTTCATCCTAATAGAGTAGATTTTAACTAGGAACAATGGTTGCTAAATTCATTCACTGTAGTGAAACTACAACAGGAATCAAGTATTTCCTGATTATCTCCTACACTGGCATTCAATTTCTTAGGTAATCTGGATTTCTAAATCACATCAAAGTCTAATAGGACTCAAGACACCTTAAAAAGAAAAAAAAAACTGTGTAAGTCCATGTTAACCGGCAGAATCTAGTTAAATCAGACATTTTCTATGGGCGTATTTTATCTTTGTCATTGAAACGATAAAAAGATGATAGTAAAAGAACATTTGGGGAATGAAGAATTTTTCTGCCTCAAGATTAGAGCTTTCATTACATTGCTCTAGGTGGGAGAAATTTAAATGCAGATCCCATTGCAGACTTTACCTTTGTGAAGGCTGGATCAAAGGGAAATTAATCTGTTACGTAAGAATCACCAGAAACTACTTGATCAAACGATCAGTGCTTAGGCCTCATCTAGTCAATCTTTAAATACCTCTGAAGGTAATAATTTCCCAAGCTCTCTGTGTACCTATTTTAGCATTTTGACCTCCTTCATTGGGAAAATATTTCACCAAACAGCCAGTTGGACTTAGCCTGGTTGTGACCTGGTTCATTGTCTCTTACTCTCCTCCTGTGTAGCTCTGAGAAGAGTCTGCCTTCAGCTGCCTCTTGGGACAGTGTTAACCAGGCCCGGTATACTTTGTGACACAGCACTGGAGTCACTCAATAGCAGTCATCTTACTGGGGAGCCCAAACTGGTCACAGTACTTCCGATGTGCTCTCACAAGTGCTCAGGAGGTCAGGGATCACACTTATAGACCTGCTGCCTACAATTTTGGTAACACAGCCCAAGATATTCTTGTTTTTCTTTAACTGGGGTTCTATTCAAGACATCTTCTGTAGTCCAGGACCATGTTAAGATGCATCACATACACTGCAAAAAAGCCATCATGATTATGTGTGTATATTGTGTGTCATCTAGGTTGTCTTACCTTTTTTTTTCTGTTGGTTTGGTTTGGTTTGGTTTTTTGTGGCTAATCCTTTCTGGGTAATATAATCTCTGATAGTTGTCATTCATAACTATGCATTCCTGTACGCCCTAGAGCTGTAATGCTCAAATAAATTATCCAGTCAGATCTTGCGAACTCCTCAGACGTTTCATAAGTTGATGTGTGGAAGGGAAAGAGGAACATGGAAAGAAAACTTTGTTACAGAAGGAGGCACGGATGTTCAGTACAGACCAATATCTGAGTTGTGTTTAGCCACAGGTTTTCCAGCAGGGTTTCTTGGAGTAGAATACTTCTGAAAGCCTTGTCCTTCAGAGAAGGTGAGAAGCCATGCTGCAAGTAGGGATATTTGTTATTACTCTAGGTTCTTTTCCTCAGCAGTAGGGTTATCTTTTATTTGCAATCTGCTTACTTAGATACCTTTTGGGGTAGATAGTATCACAGCCTTTCAGTCTTTGCCATAATGTTTTGTATGCCCTGAAGACTTTGTCGGAACAGAAGGTTGAGTACTTTTACTGGCTGCAGGTTATCCTGAATAGCTCATGGAAAGCATGTATGTGATACCTGTCTCACACTGAATATGCTCACTCAGAAGACTAAATCATAAAGTAATTTTTATTCATTATTTTTGCATTTTGTAACCAGCATAGCAAATATGGTAATTGTCCTTATAACCATATGCTGGTTAATGGCTGTTCATTCTTGAAAGGGGATGCATTTTAATGAAGGCTAAAACAATTCATGTGCATAAAGGAGTTTGAAAATTTGCATAGCTCTTTGATAGCAAAAATACTCAAACATTTGTGCTGGCTGGGGTAGAGTTAATTTTCTTCACAGAAGCTAGTATGGGGCTGGGTTTTGGATTTGGGCTGGAAACGATATTGACAATAGAGACAATCTTTCCTTAGTGCTGAGCAGGGCTTACACAGAGCCAAGAACTTTTCTGCCTCTCCACCCTCCCCCAGGGAGTCTCCAGAGCTGGCACAAGGAGTTGGGAGGGGACATAGCCAGGACAGCTGACCCCAAGTGACCACAAGGGTATTCCCTACAATACGACATCATAATAAGTGTATAAACCCAGAGAGAGAAGCAGGAAGGCAGGGAAGTTCCGAGACATGGAGTTTGTCTTTCCCAAGCCACCACTGTGTGTGAGGGAACCCTGCTGTCCTGGGGGTGGCTGAACACCTGCCCAGCCACGGGCAGTGGGGAATGAACCCCTTCCTTTGCCTTCCTTGCGTGCCCAGATTTTGCTTTACTTGTTAAACTGTCACTGTCTCAGCCCATGAGGTTTTTCACTTTTCCAGTTCTCTCCCTTTCCATTAGGGACAGGGGGAGCAGCTGTGTAAGTTTTAGTTGCTGGGTTAAACCATGACAACACTTTTTGCTGGTTTTTAATGTGAAATATACATGGTTTACTGGCTCAATCAACATAGGTGCTTTGTTGAGTGACCCGAAGTTATTTTTATACATTATAAAATTAAGTTTGAGGTAAGAGTAATCTGTTTAATTGAAGAAAATGGCAACTTAGGCTTTTTCATCATGGACAGCATAGCATAAATGTTCTTCAATGTGTTAATGTAATTACCTAAATCTTAAAGTAGAAGGGAATCTATATATTTCGCCCTGAACTGAAATAATAAAGCACATCAATTCTAAGGAATGGGAGGTAGAAGTCTAAAAATAACCTTTGCAGTAAACAACTTTTTCTTTTTTTCTTTCCTTTTTTTTTTTTTTTTTTTTTTGGAAGGTGGGACAACTTTGGTTTAAGAACTACTTCTCTAAACTAGGATAATAGAGACAATAAGTTATCCATGGAGTTATCCCAATTAAGTGGATTGGACCGTATTAATTTGATAACCCATTAGCACTCTTATATGATTTTATTTTTAAGGACATCTTTCTTTTTCCTCTGGAAAACAATTTGCTTTCAATTCTTCTGGGGATCTTCATTCACATTTATCACACTCAGTGTCAAATTTCACATGCTGTTCTTGAATCTAATTTAACATATATTTTAGTTTATGTAAGTTCTAAATTTGCTGCCTATTCCCCTTCGGAATTTTCTTATGAGATATTATCTCTGTGCAGGAAACAAATCAAGTTCAGTTCCTCTTTCACTACATACTCATGCATTTTGTTTACCTGGAATAACACACCTTTTGTGTGTGGCTTACACTCTAAACCAGAACATCCTGGATGTTTTGGCTATTCCTCCATCTATGAAAAATCAATCTGCTCCTGAAAACATCTACCTGATATCTGCTTTGCTGAGTCAGTCTTTGGAGCAACCGTGGCTGAGAATCCAATAAACCTTTTCAGGCTGTAAAAATTACTTATCCCCTCCTATGAGTATTTAACATGTGAAAGTTGCTCGAGGCATATCCTGAAGCAGTTGCTCAAATGGAGCTGCTGTGTGTCAGTACTGTACTGGCATAAATTCTCTGCTCTCTTCCCACACATTTTCTGGTGTACAAGTAGGGCAGGGAGGTGACACTGGCCAAAAAAAAAGAAAGAAAAACACCCAACAAAAGAAGAGTCTGATCTATTTGTCAAAGATTATTAAATGGCACGCCTAAGGATATGCAGACCCCCATCTGTGTCATATGCTAATGAGGAAAAAAAACCAGTATTCTACCTTTTTTCTTCAGTGAGATAACATTTATTTGCTATCATTGCATTTGATATCATTTATTCTATTTTAACTTTTCTCCCTCATCTTCATCAGTCTGGAAATGTTAGTTTCTCACTGAAACCTCTTACATTTTGCTTCTTAAAGGAATAACATATAAAAGCAAATATGCAACAGTGTCAAATTCACAAGAAGCTCTTCACATTTTCAGCCTCTACAAACTCTTCTTATAGATTGAAAGTGATCTCCAGGGGATGTGTTGAATAGAAATGCTCAAATTTAGATCATTTGTTGGACTGTGCATCATTCACTTGTGTCTAGGTGTTATTCTTCTATTCCCTTTTGTGTTCTCTTTAAGTGCATTATAGATATTTATTACATTAGAACCTAGCAAACAAAACAAAAAGACAAGGTTTGCAGTTTTTTCACTGGTGTCGTTATTTTTTTATTATTTCTATTTTTCCTTTTTTTAGTACATTAGCCTCAGAACTAAATGTGCATGGAAATGGCTGCTTTCTCACTGGCTGTTGTTTTTCTGTCCAGAATGTTCACTGATTTCAGTCTTAAGCACAAGTTAGATAAGCATAAAATTCCTTTCTGTCATTTTTCCTCCTTCTTGGTATTATTGTCCTCAGAGAAATATAATCTTGCTTTTTAGATAGAACTAGAAAATACAAATGAAATAACAAAATATGTATGTTCTTAATCGTCAGAAAACCAAAGTAAATAACACTAAAATACTTAGTCCCTGCAAATTGTCGCATAACATGAGAGAAGTTACATTGAGGGTGATGGACTACTGATCTAGATTGAAGATAACGATGTGGAAATTAATTGTTATGAGCAACAAGGAAAACAGAATGAATTTATCCTACGGACATCATTTTGATTTTGTTGTTGCTAGAAAGCTGAAACTGATAGTTCTCGAGCCAAAGGTATGAATTTTTTGTATTCCAGTATTCCATATATGTTTTTGAACTGCTTTGGGGAATTTTTTGGGTGTTTTTCTTTCTCAATCTTGCTTGGTCCAGCTTGGTTTTAGTTTTGTTATGGGGTTTTGTCCCTCAGAAAAAGTTTCAGTAGAAAGTATTCTTCTTAGCATCTTCAGTTTCCTCAAGTGATATCATCCAGACATTTGAGGGACTTCTACTCAAACTCAGTATCACTAAGATGAAATTCCCTCACTGCCTTGCTTTGTTTTTTTTTCATAAGTGTTAAGATTTGTGCCTGAGAGAGAGAAGATGCCACCTAGAATTGTTTGCTCAGAACCCCAGCCAGGTGGCTTTTGAGCATCTTCAAGCTGTAAAGCACTAGAGGCTGGAAGAATACTCATCATGTATTTTAGAAACAAAAATAAAAACAAAACCCACAAAAAATAAACTGATAAATTGATAACCAACAAGATGAATTGCATTAGGAAAATATATTCTTGTTCACACTCTTTGTTATTTTCTGCTAGCTTCCAAAGTAACTGAAGTAAGTCAAAAAATGCTGAAAGAATACTAGGGAAAAAAATCAAAACAACCAATCCATGACTTGATAAATAGACTGGGAAAATATTATGTGGAAAAAAAAAAG
>VZRR01006866.1:43157-119843 GCA_013398015.1 Oreocharis arfaki | reverse complement strand
GCTAATGAGGAAAAAAAACCAGTATTCTACCTTTTTTCTTCAGTGAGATAACATTTATTTGCTATCATTGCATTTGATATCATTTATTCTATTTTAACTTTTCTCCCTCATCTTCATCAGTCTGGAAATGTTAGTTTCTCACTGAAACCTCTTACATTTTGCTTCTTAAAGGAATAACATATAAAAGCAAATATGCAACAGTGGCAAATTCACAAGAAGCTCTTCACATTTTCAGCCTCTACAAACTCTTCTTATAGATTGAAAGTGATCTCCAGGGGATGTGTTGAATAGAAATGCTCAAATTTAGATCATTTGTTGGACTGTGCATCATTCACTTGTGTCTAGGTGTTATTCTTCTATTCCCTTTTGTGTTCTCTTTAAATGCATTACAGATATTTACTACATTAGAACCTAGCAAACAAAAAGACAAGGTTTGCAGTTTTTTCACTGGTGTCGTTATTTTTTTATTATTTCTATTTTTCCTTTTTTTAGTACATTAGCCTCAGAACTAAATGTGCATGGAAATGGCTGCTTTCTCACTGGCTGTTGTTTTTCTGTCCAGAATGTTCACTGATTTCAGTCTTAAGCATAAGTTAGATAAGCATAAAATTCCTTTCTGTCATTTTTTCTCCTTCTTGATATTATTGTCCTCAGGGAAATATAATCTTGCTTTTTAGCTAGAACTAGAAAATACAAATGAAAGAACAAAATATGTATATTCTTAATCTGCAGAAAACTGATGTAAATAACACTAAAATACTTAGTCCCTGCAAGTTGTTGCATAACATGAGAGAAGTTACATTGAGGGTGATGGACTACTGATCTAGATTGAAGATAACGATGTGGAAATTAATTGTTATGAGCAACAAGGAAAACAGAATGAATTTATCCTACGGACATCATTTTGATTTTGTTGTTGCTAGAAAGCTGAAACTGATAGTTCTCGAGCCAAAGGTATGAATTTTTTGTATTCCAATATTCCATATAGGTTTTTTGAACTGCTTTGGGGAGTTTTTTGGGTGTTTTTCTTCCCCAATCTTGCTTGGTCCAGCTCGGTTTTAATTTTGTTAGGGGTTCAGTTATGGGGTTTTGTCTCTCAGAAAAAGTTTCAGTAGAAAGTATTCTTCTTAGCATCTTCAGTTTCCTCAAGTGATATCATCCAGACATTTGAGGGACTTCTACTCAAACTCAGTATCACTAAGATGAAATTCCCTCACTGCCTTGCTTTGTTTTTTTTTCATAAGTGTTAAGATTTGTGCCTGAGAGAGAGAAGATGCCACCTAGAATTGTTTGCTCAGAACCCCAGCCAGGTGGCTTTTGAGCATCTTCAAGCTGTAAAGCACTAGAGGCTGGAAGAATACTCATCATGTATTTTAGAAACAAAAATAAAAACAAAACCCACAAAAAATAAACTGATAAATTGATAACCAACAAGATGAATTGCATTAGGAAAATATATTCTTGTTCACACTCTTTGTTATTTTCTGCTAGCTTCCAAAGCAACTGGAGTGAGTAAAAAAGTGCTGAAAGAGTACTAGGGAAAAAAATCAAAACCACCAATCCATGGCTTGATAAATAGACTGTGAAAATATTATGTGGAAAAAAAAGTAAGAAAATTATAATGCTCCAGCATATTCAGGAATTGTTCTCCAGGATTATATCCTACTTCTCTCAAACCGTGTGGAATTTTTGGTTTATTTTATTTTTCTCATATCATTTTATGTATAAGAAATAATGCAAAGAGCTCAATATCCCAGCAGATACGCAGTGTGCTTTCACTGTTAAAATAGTTGATAGGTTGTACATAGAAGACCTTTTAATATAAGTTTTCTCGTGTGCGTTCTTGGTTAGATGTGCTGGCTAATGTTACTGTATTTGGTAAGATTTACTTGTCTCTGCTATGATTTACAGCAGACAAGAATCCTCTGAATGCTGGAATAGTTAGTTTTGTGTCCCTGTGCATAATCAGGGGCCAAGTTAATTGAAGGAAAACTAACAGAAAAACATGAAACTGGTAGATGTAAATAAAACCTTTCTGATATTGCCAGGATACTTAGTTGGAGAATGACACTTTGAGCTGGGGATACAGTAAAACTCCTCTTGCTGAGAGCTAACAGATGTTTAATTTGTTTCATTATTTTTTTTGCAGACCTTTATGTTCAGGGACAGCATGCTATCCAAACCTATCATGGAAGGACCATGTAGTAGTTATTTCGCTGGGAGATATTGATTGTTTTGTAATAAGTGAACTTCAGTGGTGGTTTTTTGTGGTTTTGGTCCATTTTTTCTTAAATTTGCTGTATGATTGGTGTTAGTACTGCTAAAGGAAGAACCTGCTAGCCCACAAACTGGTCACTGGACACTGAGATTTCCTTTCGCCTGATTACCATAACTCCAGGCTCCCATGTATAGAGTTAAGGATGCAATGATGTTAGTTTAGTTCTCTCTACTGCCCAAATACTTCTAACAGTCACAACTAGAAAAATAGTTTGTGACCATATAAGTTTCTGGCAAGCATGAAAAAAAAGAAAATGTGAAATATTTTCAAGTGGGCCACGTGCCTATACCAATTCTGTCCCAGCTGAGTGGGAAAGATTTGGAGAACCCTAATTAGTGAACTCTCAGCATACTTAATTTCCCTTTTGCAAAGATAAATACCAAACCAACCAACCAACAAAACCCCCTCAAAATAGAAAACATTTGTCTCATCGCTGAATTAATTTTCTGTAATATTGCCACTTTGATGTATCCGTAGCCCTCATCTGAAATGTTTTAGGGGAGAGAAAAAGAGGCCAGCACCGTTTAAAATGAACTTAAACAGATAAATTGGGCACAACTGTGATGTACCCACAACTTTAAGTGGCTGATTACAGCTTGCTTGCCTAATAAGTGCAGCAGCTGTGCTAGGATAGAAGGAGGCTACGATGATGTGCTGCCACAATTAAAATGACAGTAAATAAAGTAGTTTCTCAGTTGAATGCTATTCTCAATTTCTACCATATTCGCTATCCAAATAAGAGTTTATAACATTTGTGTTACAATAGCGGCCGAGTGCACAGTTAAAAGGAGGGTGGTTTTTTTAATGCACAGTATAGACGACTTTTCAGTATTTTATGTCCTAAAGAAACAGAATTGCTAAATTAGACCGGGGCACAGAGAACTGAGCTGACTTACACAAGGTCAAACCGAAAGTCTCCAAAGAATAAGGAATTCAGCTTAAATCTCTCATGCTTTGCCTTTGCCATAAACACATCCAGCAACTGGCTTATCTCTAAAAGCTGGGTAAATTAAAGAGGTATTGTCAAGTTGCTAGACTCCCATTTGGATGATTTTTTTCTTAGATCTATCTATAACCTCAGTGTAATCCTTTATTAAAAATAATTCATTTTCCCCCAGATCATTATATGAACCATTATCAGCATAGGAGGGCTCATGAGGTTACTGACAATAGCAAAGCAGAACATGTGAGCTATGAAAGAAAACACTCCAGAGCTCAAACAGATTTCTCTTTCAAGCTTCTCAGGAGGAATTAGAAACAATGGGAAAATATTATAAAAGTCTTACTTTCAGAGGTGTTCAGCTGCCACATCTGTTGGAGATCTGCGGGAGTTGCAGATGCTGTGTGCCTCAGTACATCAAGCCAATAATTTAAAATATAGTTCTAACATTGTCATCTTTAAGATAATAACAGTAAGGCTAATTGTATACTCCTTCCCCTAAGCATCCCATTAGCCAAAGAATATCATCTCTCTTAGGGTGCAGTATTCAGAGGTGACATTACTTACGGCCAGAGTAACAATTAAAATGGGAGGGAACCCCCTAAATCCATCCTGCCACACAAAGGTTTGAATGCCAGAAGCTCCAGAGAGAAACTTCAGGCGTATGACAGTGTGTATGAGCACTGGTATTTAGAAGCACTTTGATCTTTTAAAGCAGCAGCAGTTGGAACTTGGGCTGTCCACCTGGGCAATGTGTGTTGACGTTGAAGCACGAGTAAAAATGACGTCTGGCATGTTACAGGTGGAACTGCCTTGGAGCTGGGCAGACTTCGTCTGAAAAAATCCTTGAAATCTGTTGCTGCGTTCCTTTGGGATCTCTTTACCTTTTGGCAGGGCCGAACAATGGATGAATATATCTTCAAAATCTCCCTGTTGGAAGGAGGTGATGACTCTTCTATTGTAGCATTTCCAGAGTGGTTCACTTTGAACTCTTTTGTAGTTACTCCACAGTATTTGCTTGTGGTGACTTTTTGTTTTGTAGGTGCAAATGTCAGCATATCCAAGCTCTGAGGGATTTCATTTGGAGAGTTTTGAAAAACAGGGTTTCTTTGTCGCCTCTCTCTCTCCTTTCCTAGCAGAGTTAGATGTTTTTGTGAATGTCCTGCAACTCTGGGGGGAGTTTATATTCTCATGATGTTGTGTCAATTTTCCTTCCTCCTCATCACCCTTATCCTTGTGCCATTTTTATAAGCAACAGCAAACTATTAAATACCCTGATCACCAAATGACATGCAGAACAATTTGTTGTACATAGCTCTACATGTACAAAGGTATTCTCTTTTACTTCATATCTGCAACAAATCACTTGGATTTATCCTCTTAAGCAGCTTCATCACAATTCCCACCATTTCTACCGTAATCTTTGTGTTCTTCCTACCAGTAATTTTTGAGTGCAAAAGAAACAGAGCAATTTCTTATCTCTAGAAGAACTCTCAAATTTTCAACAGACTTATTATTTTTGCATTAAATGAAAAGGATATAAAGCTCAAATCCATGAAAGAAGAGTGACTTAGAGCATGAGGCAGGAGGCTTAAGGAATCTGGTTGTAAAGGGAACCAAAGAAAGACTACTACTTTTCGCACCAAAGTTCTGAAAAACTGAATTCTGCATAAACATTGTTTCTTGTGTCCCTCTCCTATCCTTTCTCAATTGTTCAAGCCTAATTATTTCTCTGAAATGCCTGGAGAAAGGGAAGCTATGAAACATTATTGTGAGTAGAACAGAATGAATTCTGCTCTTGAGTTAAGAATTATCATCAGCAAGAGGCACTTGTCAGAGAATCAGGGTTAAGACCTTAGAAACCCATTCAGTAGGAGGGTTAAAAAATAGATGGGTGCTTGAAGCAGGTGCTCTTCTTTAAGAAAGAACTCTAGTCTACAAGTGCCTCTCCAGGCATGGAGAAGATTTAGCCATTATCTCCAATTAATATTCCCTTCTGTGATGAACCTTTTAGCTGTTCAGTTTTTTGGGGGGTTTTTTTGACAAGTAAAATCCAGTTTGAGTTCTGTTTGTTTAATGTTAAAAATATTTGTTTTGTTTTGTTATTTGTCAGATGTGTCTACAAGAATCGTGGAGCTTGACATTGAGAGCTGGATGTGTTTTTAGAGTGTGAAAGTTGAGGGTTTCCATTCTGTACATATTTGAGTAACAAATTCTTACTACAAAAAGTCTTTGAGAAGTCTCGTAAGGGAAAGTTGCCATGGAGACAAAAAAAAAAAAATTGTTCATTTTTATTCATGAGTTATTGTAAGGGAGGGATAGGCCTAATTAAAGCTGTTTCAGCCCTATTTATCCACAAATATCTACATGAAAAGATCTTGCCTCAAGTGAAGTCCATTCCTCAAAAGCATGCTGGTTTTCCCATGTACTCCAAAGAAGTAGTCTGTAGCTTTCCACGACAGCAGTGAATACTAAATATTCTAAATTAATGAGCCTATCCTTGCAGTATATATGGTGAAAAAATAATTAATCACTGTTGCCCAAGAAACAGTGTTTCTGAATACACTATTGAGAATATATACCACATACGAGATAGTAAAATACTTCATATAAGTGAAAAGGAGGAGACAAAAGTACACTGCCTTTTCATGCAAGTGTACACGTATAAAATATCAGCCTAGGGTTGATGTGACTCGTGTTTCAAATTAATGAATAATTGATACTCCCATCTTCTGGTTTTATCTAGAGATTGCTTAAAGCTCTGCTGCTTCTACCCGTGAGAAAGATGTTAGTTCCAGCTTTTGTCTTTATCTACTCCATATCAAGTTTCTTTTCTCTTTCTGCTCTCTAATCCAGCACTGAAGCATGTATACATCAGCTCATTTTATGTTGGGTAAATAATATTCCTGTGGTTTAGGTGCTACATTGCACTATCAAATATTTCATTACAAATATGCATTGTTCTTCTGCTACCTGAAGTTTACGCTGAAGGTTTCTTCCCCTTCTGCTTCACATTTCATTGTCTGATGGGCAGTAGCATTGTACATGTGGCCTTATTCTGCCACTTGGACATGCAATCAGTGATATTTTGTTCCTCAAATAATCTTAGAGCTCAGTTACAGCTGAGTACTGGTACAGAATCTAGTTCCCATACTCGTCTCCCTTTGTTGTGTCAAAGTGAGCTTCCATTTCTCGTTTCTGAAATAGTTTCTTTGAATATGTTGGAGTTCATGGTGGGGCTCTAATGGGTAGCAAATTTGGTTTAAGACATAAGATTATCTTGGGGCTTAATGGATTGCATGAATTTATTATTGCTATCTAGATAACATAACATTTTTTTTTCCTGAGATGGTGTTTGCCACTTGCACTAAGCAATAATTCTCTGAGGTTTCCTTCAGATTATACACCTTTTTTGAGAACTGAACACTATATGGAACAGCCAAGTCAATAATTTCCTGGCTATTGAGAGATTTTTCATAAGAGTGACAAAACTGGACATGTCAGCAAAGCATTCAGCACCCACTCAAATTTGATTGAAAATATATCAAATTTGGTTTCCAGAGCCAGATAGCACATAAAAAAAAAAAAAATTCTGACTTTTATTTTTTTCCAATCTTTTTTTTTTTTTTTTTAATGTCACCTTAGTCCCACATGCAAACAGACAAAAAGGAAACATTACTTGTTCCCTTGTATTATAGTCTGTTTAGATTACAAGAAATTTTTTTTTTTTTTAAATTGTATGAGGGACACATCTAAGGCTCTGTATTAATATAATTTGTATTATGAAGTCTCTCTTTTCATCTCTGATAACTTCAGCTTCTACTGTCTCAGGCTGGGACTTAGGTTGCATTTCATATTCTGGTGAGCTGACTTTCAGTCTGACCTAATTCCTTAAAAATAAGAAAAGCAGAACAGATCACTGGGGCTTCTGTTTCTTTCCTATAAGCATAGCTTCACTTTTCTGACAAAAATAAAGAACCAGGAGTGCAGAGCTAGCCAAAATCACAGTAGTTTCCAGGCATATCATCTAAAACTGCATATTCTTTGTAATATAAACTGCATAGATTATAATGTTTCAATTTTTTGCATTTACATAAGCCTATTTTAGTACAGCTTTCTGTTTCTGCATTATTTCTGCTCAATTGCTATGATATTTGGCAAAAAATACAGTATGCATTTTGACTTTCATGCAGGAATTATTATTATTAGTGTGATTGCTATTGAGCAGAATGTAAGTAATCCACAGGTGAATAAATTAAAGGGGGAAGAAAAAAAAATCCCTCTTCATGAACCTGAATGGGTTTTGAAGCATCACTATAACATAACACCCACTAATATTCACAATACCTTGTATATAATTGTACTGCAATCATTTTCAATTATAGCTATAGTGCTTGCACATTTCTTTTTGCTCTCCTGTTGGTTTGCAGGCAAGCAAGATGAATGCTACTGCTTTTAGATAGATTTTAGCCCTTAGAAATCTCCAGTACCAGCATATAATTCTGGCTCTTAACCTGAGTAGGTACATTCAAAATAGTTCTGTATTGAGGGAAATTGAACTGGACACAATAACTAACTTCAGAAAAACAGGATGACAATCAATGTTTAGTCAAGATGTAAAACAACAGGGGGAGTTTATTTCTCAAACAGCTTCTGCGATTTCAGTGAGGCTTCATGAAAAGTAAACAATTGCTTTGTCTGAGAATTAGAAGTGTCTTCCTTCTTCCTGTCTCACCTGCTAACAGGAAAACTGTGGGAATCTGACTTCAGTGAGCTTGATACCAAATCCACAGCAAAGAAAAATAGAGGAAATCAATTTGCAGGATTTTTTTTTTTTAATTGCTATTGATGAAACATCATCAGCAAACTGAGCCTTGAGATGAGCTTCCTGTTTGTGGTCCAAGGTTAATTTGGACTCGTCCAATTGCATAAGTAACTTTATAAGAAAAAACCAGTAACTTTGTGTGTATGCCAGGTGAAGTTGCAATCAGTGCCCCATGTCTGTGCAGTGCTGCTCAAGGGATAAAAGGAAGTGCACCTTTCAATTTTAAACACTAGGAAAACACCATAAAGTCTGTACATGCAGATCTTGATTACTCCAGAAGTAAACCAGGAGAACAACACAGTCCTTCTATTAAGCAGGCAAAAATGATTTTATTAATTATCCGGATGTCAATTAGGTCTAGGAAAACTGAAAAGCATTCCATATCTCACCTGGTGTAAACTCACACAACTCGAAATGAGCTATGATGCACTGTTGAAATCCAGTGTTAATTTAATATTTTATTTTGCCCTGTGTTCTAAGAAATATTCATCAAAAGAACACGTTCTTCAGAAAATAAGAGCAATTCAGTGCCATATAGAAATTAATAGTTCCCCTCCCTTTCATTTTTTCAAATTCTCCCCATTGCTTTCTCTTAACTTTTCTCTGGTTCTCCTCCACGTTCAAGAATTTTATCTACTTCTCTACTTCAAGGGCAAAGTTTCATAGGACTGATATGTTCTTTCACTTTTCCTAAGAGAGAACATTTGGAATCTAATTCCATCTTTGGTAGCACTACAATGTGTTGAGTCATATTCTCCCCACACCGAAACACATACAAAGATTTCCAGGTTAATCTCACTTGTTGCCTTGGTTAACATGCCAGAGAATAGTTGAAACCTTGCTTAATTCAAACATTTCAATAAAATTTATAAAAAGTAATCAAAGTAGCTATAGTAACAAAAAAAAATAAAATCACCACTCAAACTCAGAACACGTGCATGTCACACATGGCATGTTTGTTACCTACAGCCACGCCTGAGAATTCCTGCTCACAGTTGCATGGTGCACCTACCTGAAAACTACCTGCCAAGGGCTCAGATCACTGATAAAGAGGACACCAGGTTTATCACAGTCCAATTCATGTACAGCATGTACCTTACCTTCTCCCAGGGTCCAGCCGTGAGGACAAGGCTCCAGTGCTTCCTCACAGGAGATCGCAATTCTTTCTGCACAGCAGCTGAACCTATGGACACGTGTTGCTTTGTGATCTTCTGAGGATCTTTCTAATGAATAGCAAATTCTCTTTTTCAGGCTGTTTTTCTGTCACCAGTCCCCTGGTTTGAACAAAACATTTTTTCAATTATTTCGTCCAATCACTATCCCTTTCCTTTCCTGTTGCTGGTTATTTCCTGCTGTTATTCTTGGGCACTAGTCTCCAGGCAGAGTTGTTTGTCTCTTCATCTTACTTTCGGATCAGTAGAATCATTAATCTCCAGACAGTTCTCCTCCTTGCACTCATCATGCTCTGATCAGTCAAAGTTCCTATTTCTTTTAGTCAGTAGCCTTAAAGTCCTCTTGAAATTTCCCTTATTCATTTTACCGTTTTCCACATATTACTCAGTAAACTCAAAATTCCTGTTTGCTGACAATTGGGTAGTTCTTTTTGCCATTATAGATCTTTCCTGCACAGCAAAGGGCAGTGTACATGGAATTATCTTTAAAGAATCTTCTTGTTAGTGTAATGGGATGTGGTATATTTACATTCTATTTTTTAAATTTTTATTAGTTTCTTTTGTTCCAGAAGTTTTCAAAACTTCGTTGGGCTTATGGAAACAGACTGAATTCTGGGTAAAGTTGAGAGTTCTAGTCGTGTTCCTCAGTTTGCTGTAGCTGATGCTTGAACTGTCAGGCCTGCAATATGAAATGCCAATACTTCTTTGAAATCCTACTTTACTGTAATTATTATTTCATTCAGCTCACAGCAGTGTTGGGAAGGCTTCGTGCTTCTCCTGAACAATACCTTTTACGTTCAACCTTTAGCAGAGTGGCTGAGTGTGAAGTAAGAGCATGTTTGAATCAGCTATCTGAACTCATACACCCTTCTCTTTCTGAAAAACCTATTTTTTTCCCATTTCTGGATTCAGATTCCTGCCAGGACAGCTGAAAGAAGTTTTTTGGTGTGTTTTTGTTTGTTTGTTTGTTTGTTTGTTTGTTTTTTAAGTAACTATATAATCTATTTTATTTCGGTTTTCCAGAAAATGAAAACTGTCCTTAAATGCTTCAGATTTCTCAGGCACCATTTCCCTGGGAAGGAAAAAAAAGGAAAAAAAAACTACAAAAAACAAAACAAAACAAAAAACAAACAACCCCCCCCCAAAAAAAAAAAACCTATGAACAAACAAGAAAAAAAAGCCAAAACAAACAGAAATGAAAACAAAACCCAAAACAAGACAAAGCATTTCTTGGCTAGGAATTCTGGGCAGGGGAGGAAGGGAATGTTTCTCCAGTGGTTGCTCTTGAAAAAATTGTATAGAATTTAAAAGGGGTAAGGAATAGTGTTTTCAGAAGTACTTTTAAAGATCTAGGATTTTAACTTTGTTTTCAAAAGTTACAAAATCCTTTATCACTACCTTGCTGAAGACCACTGAGACTTAACTGAATCTGTTCATCAAGTCTGGGATCTGAGTGAGACACAAGCCATCCAAGACACAGGAGTGGTCAATTCTTGTTGCTTTCTCTTCAATTTAAGCATCTAAGCATCCTTTGGTGCCTTGGTCGTTTCTGAAACCAAGCAACTACCGAGTTTCTTTTGTAGAGTACTCCAAATGTACTTGGAATAAAATGGAATGGAATAACAGAAATTCCATATAAATGGAATAATACACTTGTTTCATATTACTTCCTTCATAACATCCTAAAAGATGACAAATTTTATCATGTTATTTAGATGCATGGAGAGGTTTTTTTACACTATATGGTGGTCTGAAAGGAGCTTTCCATTAACTAAGACTTTTTAAATCTTTCTTCATTAAATTCAAGGTTTTAAGAGCTAATTAGTATGTAATTTATAGTTTGCTTGTTGTTTGAGGGTTTTCTTGTATTTTGCATAAAGCAAAAGGAAGAAGTGTGGTCTGATAATTTAACTCAAAATGTGCGTGTAGTACGGGAGAATAGCCTCGAAAATTGTCCCTTCCTCTCTTCCTTCAGTCACCTTCTGCATGTCCTCTTCCAAAGTACAGATTGTTTTGTAAAATATAAAACTATTATCAAAGGAGAAAGAATAAACCAGCATAAAGAAATTCATAGCTTAAAAAAAAAGTTTTCTTGTGTGATGGTAATCTGCTGGAATGCCCAAAGCCATTAACAACCTGGATACCGTCTCTGATTTACTGGTTTCTTTCCTAAGGGAGAAAGAATTCAGCTTGTTTTAACTGTAGCTTTAACTCTAGCACCTGACAGAAAATACAGAATTTGTGTGTTCTGTGTACTTATAGTATAGTTAGGTACACCATTAAATAGAAATCAGCAGATATATGGAAAATAGAAAAAGAATTTTTAAAAGCTTACTCAGATAAGTAAGATTTACTTATAAAGTAAAGTAACTTTAACATAAAGTTAAACACTTTCTGATAGGAATGTGCAAATGGCACTATGACTTCTTTTTATGCTAACAGGAAATGGGTTTCAGGTTGTGTCAGATAGTAAAGGATAAAGACAAAAGTGATGCTTTACTCAGTGGATTTTTAGTACTTTATTGTCCTGGTACGGAGAATATTCTTTAAAAAAAAATCACATATTTTTAAAAATATGCTATTAATTAAAGACCAATAATATAACAACCGGATACATATTTTGTGAATGTAAATGGAAGACATTATATGAAATGATGTGTCAGTGCATTCAGAGATCAGGCACAGCCTAAAAAAGGCCTGGATTTATGAACCTCTTCTCACCTGGAGGGTGGGGGAAAAAAAATGGCTTCATTTTACCCAGAATTTTGGGTGGAGAGAGTTTAACAAGAGCAGTAAAGGAGTTTAAATAATCAAGAAAATTATGGTTTTAGCTGAAGCTGAAATGAGGGGGTTACTGAGTAATATGTGGATCTCAAACCTCTATGTCTTGGCCATATGTTGTGATGTCCAACTTTCGGACAAAAATACTACTTTTTATTTTTTTTTCCTTCACTCTCGTCCTCTTGGAATATAAAAACAGTGAAATCATTTGCCTTTATAAAGTTGAGGGCATTTTTTATGGTCTCATTTCTAGATTTATTTAAGTAAATATCTGAAAATTTTTGTTTGGACAGTATTGGAATAAATGATGACAATAAATCAAATCAGATCTGACTCAATTTTTTGTTAATGTTCATCCTGTTTTCAAGAAATGTTTTCTCTTCACGAGTGATGTGATTTTGATCACAGAATTTTAGGGAAGCAAGAAATAATGGAATTTCAAATCAAAAAAGGCATTTAGCTCAAAATATTTCAAATTTTTAAGTGCAACCTTCTGTTGAACCAGGAAATATTGCTATGTATTTTTTTACAGTATATATCTTCAGCTGACAATACAATTTCAATTGTAAGTAATATAAGAATCTATTAATTTGTTTTATATGGTGTAGGATAGTTTGTTGTTTTGCTTTGTTTTAGGGGACGGGGTTTTTTCATCCTCAAAATTCTGCTCCTCCAGAGGCATATTTTTAAAGGGCAACTGTCATGTTCTCCCTAAGACAATTATGTGTTCTGTAAGAAAATTTCTGGGCCATTAGATACCTGTCTTGGTCTTTCCGACTGTGAGGTTTTCAGTTTCTTGTTAAGGATTCTCTCTGAGGAATGGTACTTTTTGTTCCCAGGAGACAGATGGAATCCACAAAGGCCGCCTGTAACTTCAGTGTTTGGGGCTATGCTCCAGCTTGTTTCCCTCACTCCAGTATTTCCTGTTCTTGGTAATGCCCAGCAGGATTTACATCCTCAACTGATTTCCAGAACATCTAACATGGTTTATATTGGCCCTTTAGCATTTTACACCCTGAGCTTGACAAAGAGGATTCCCAAACATGGAGAAGTTGATTGACTGGCTTTTTTTTCTTACAAACAGACAAAAAAACTCAAGTTTTTTTTTTGCTTAGTGGCTTTCCAACTTTGTGGTCAAATACTATTGCATTTCTGGTTAAAACCACGTATTATAAGCAAGATGGAAAAAAAACCTGATTAATTTGGCATTTCACTGGCTACTCTCTCCTGCATATACTCATGTTGTACAGGTCAAGTTCCCCAGCTCAGTGAAAAAAGTGGAATCAGTTTAATTTCTTAGACGAGGAGTACAGCAGGGAAAAAAGAAAATTGGAGGATCATGTTTAGTTTACACTAATTTACCTAAGAGAGAAAACAATTATTTCTTTTATGACTGAGCACCCTGAGGAACAGAAAACAGTGATTAGGTGCCCTCTTCTTTTTTTTTTCTTTTGAAATTTATCATCTCTTGGTTATTAAAGGGATCTCTTTTTTTTTTTTATTTCCTGAAGCGCTCTGATATATTGCAACTTATCAATGCGTAATAGCAGAAATCCTTCAGAAATCCTTTCAATACACAAGCTGGAAATGCTCTGCAACAGAGAATTTCTTCATAGCTCTCGGTCTATTTACAAAGTATATTACAGAAATTTTGAGTTTGGGATACTCCCTTAAAAAGTTCTTTTGTAGCCCAGGTTCTTATCGTCTCTTAACATTCTGTTCGGCATCACTTATTTTTTGGCAAGACGATTTCGTTGCCATTTTTAATCATCTAAAAAGATTTCACAGCTTTCCTCTCTGTTTTGGTTTGTTGCATTCACTGTACTCTCCAGTTTAATGCATTGTTTTAGAAGGATCTTCTCTCGAGAGGTCAGTGAGTTTAAAACAAACAAACAAAAAGCCCAAACAAAAAACTTCCAACTTTTCAGTTGGAAGACACAACACAAACACAAGTAGCCAGTCAAGCTGTCTCGTATGGAAGGTTTCAAACAAACAAANNNNGAGATAACAAACAAAAAAAAAAAAAAAAAAAAAAAAAAAAAAAAAAAAAAAAAAAAAAAAAAAAAAAAAAAAAAACAAAAAAAAAAAAAAAAAAAAAAAAAAAAAAAAACCAACTGGATGATGACTTGGACTGTAAATAATGACAGATTATATCTGTACTTCTATGTCAGGGAACCCCTGAAGATATACGAGCAGAAAATTACTGAGTCATTCCTCAAGAGTTTTCAGGGGACTTTTTAGGAACAGGAGGATGGTAGTTTTTGAGGTTTGGTTTGGGATTTTTGGCAGGGAAGGTGGGTGAAAAATTAGGGTCAGGAAGATGCAAAGCCATCACACAATTGATTTAAATATTAAAAATACTTATTCCCGTTTGGATTCTTATGAACAAAGATTTTGTCAATGCTCAATCTCCAAAAATATGCCAGGAAGAATATAATTGGAAAAACAGCCACTATATACAGTAAAGTCTAAGCTAACAGAAAAATAACATGAGGTTGAGATGTACTACTCTAGGACTATAGCAGTGGTCTCCAAACATTTTTGATCATATACCACTCTCAGTAAAATATTTTTAAACACAGACCCTGGGTTGCATCTATATCTATATATATATCTATATATATATCTATCTATACCTATCTATATCCATCTATATGCATTTTTAGTTATTTATACATTATACATGTATCTAATTGCAATAATTATGTATATTATAAACACGGCACAAAAATAGAAATTTAAAAGAGATGAGATAAAGATTAATGATATATTAATAATAATTTTATTAACAGTGCAAAAAATGCTTTAATTAAAAAAATAGTAATCACTATTGTAAGCAATATGGTTTAATATGTTTAATTATTTTTTGAATTCTGGTTTAAGGTCTTGCTAGAGCAATTTGAAGCTCTGTTTCTAAATTTTGATACTTGCTTTTTAATGACTGTCATAGCTGAGAAAAGATAGCTCAAAAATACATAGATGCATCATTTTTCTGTGCTTGCTAAATAATGACACTCATTTTTCAATCCCATTCACCAATTATTCAAGATTGTTACGGAATTTCAGCTAGTAAATTTTCATCCACTCCAATGTGATTCATTTTTTCTTGCAATTTAATTGAAAGGTACTACAGTTCTATATTTTTAAAAAATTATTTCAAAGCCTATTGACACTTTTCTCTTTGAGAAATTTTAAACACATTAGAAAATTCTGTTCCAGGTTTTTTCATGCATGCAGGTGTGAGAATTTTTATAAGTGACACATTCTTTTCAGCAACAAAATCCCTTAACAATGAAATTATTTCCAAAACTCACTTGTCAAAGTGCTCTCTCCATAGCATGAGGTTCTTTGGAAAAACACTTATTTTTTCACTCATTGTTAAGACGTCACCTTAACCTTGAAGGGACACATTAAGCCTGTTTATGTCTTTTTGAAAATATCTGCTACATAGCAACATGCTGCCAACCACTTGTCAACACAGAAAAGGTCAGCAAATATGGGACACTTGTCCTTTTGTAGGAGAAGAATGCATAACGTATCTTTAATTTTGTCAACTCTTTTAAGCACTTTGACGCGAGATGGCCAGAAAACCACTGTGTGGTACAAAAGATTTTCATGGTCACTCTCCATCTCAATACAAATATTGCAAGTACAAATATTGTAAAGATTTTACTATTTAAATCTCTTTATAAAATTCACCACACTGGTGACATTCTATAGAACTTTGTGCACTTCTGGCTACTGTTTGTTTGCTGCAGCAGTTTCTCTATAAATGATGCAGTGAATGAATTCCATGAGGGGTGCTCTCTCTGTAACCTTGCTCTGGGGAACTTTTTTTATTCTAGCAAAAGCAGCCAACTCTATCAGTGGTTTCACTCGCAAAGTTTTTCCATAAAACATTATTTTTGTTAAAGAAGTCACTTACTGTTGAGAATATCTTTTCTCCAGTACGTCTTGCATTTAGTGGATCTTAATGTATTTCATTATTGAAACAGAACCTAGCAAATACCATAAACTGAGATGTGTTAGAAACACGTGCACTTTCAGCCAATTTTAAAGCAAACCTGTGCTGTGAAATTTGTTCTAATGTGTTTCTTTAAAAATTCAGAAGTGTCCTGTATCATATTTCACCAGTATTTGCTGAAAAAAAAGAATACTTTTCAGTTTGTCACCCTATTGTTTTCTGCATATTGCAGGCATTTACACCATGTCAGATTTTTGTCTTTTGCTCTTAAAAAGGAACCTCAGAAGAGGCCTCTGAACATTTATTATTAGGTTTAGGGAAGTACAAGGTTAAATATCACATGACTTCAGGCTTTGTTGATTACCTCTGGTTAGATTGTCATCATTCTTACCTTCAAAAATGACTGAGAAAAATCTTGTCAGCTACTAAGAGTGGGAGAAATGTCACCTCTGCTATTTTCTTGTTGTTTGCTCGTCATCACATTAGCATTATTTTCAATTTGAGAAATGTGTCCATTTTGTGAGAGTTGGTTTAGTTAGAGCACCATAATACAATCTGTAAATCTGCTTGAACAAGGGCGTGTGAACTGCAACATGTCACAATATGCTGAGAGTGAGCGAATGGCTGAGGGCACCATTGTTTATTAACATTTTCCCTAGTTCAAGTTCCAAATTGGAAAGCATATTGGATCATGTGGTGACAGAAAAAGGGTGAAGTGTTCTTGGTATTGTAAAGCCCAAATATTCAAAAGGCACAGAAGAAGTGCCAAAATAGCCGAATTAAAAATAGCAATAAGCAGCTTACCTCTCCTTTTTTTGCTTCTGCACCTGGTTTTGGGCTGCAAGACTGACCTTGAGTCATGTATTTCCAAACTTGCTTCTGTAACTATGGGGATTAGAAGCATATATACATATAATTATATATACACTTGTGTGTATGTGCATGCATATATACCTATGTACGTGTGTGTTTGTATATATATACATACATTTACACACGCACACATATATATATGTGTAGAGAGGTAGAGGGAAGGGAAACATTAATAAAATAACCTGTTTCAGGGACTTGAGGCTTTTAAGAAAATCAGACACCATGAGACTCATGATAAAATCTTGATAGTTGTCAAGACTGTGTTTTTTTTCTTTGCATGTGAGAGCACAGAGAGGTTTTTTGGTTTTTTTTTTTTTTCCTCACGTGAAATCTGAGAAGATCCCTAATGGATCATGTCTGATATAGCTACTTGTGTTCTGAACTTGCTTTGAGCTGTGGTTCTGACAGCCCCCATGCCTGTGCAGAATCCCAGGAGTGGTTTCCCTCTGAAAGAGATGTGAGTGTGACTCTGCCTACCCCATCCCCCTGCTTTCAGCGGTGGCAGCCTGTGGCCAGCCTGCAGGCAGCATGCACGTGGGGTGTCTGCCAGTGCCTCATGGCATGTTAAGCTGCCCTGTGGCACCGAGGTCTGCTGGGTGCACAGGACACCACATGCTCTGCAAAGCTCTCTCCAGTTGTGCCTGAGGTTGCGTTTACAAGTGCCAGTCTCTTAAGGACGGTGGGTCTGGTTTTAGAAGCAACTTCAGAAGACTGCATAAGCTCTATCTGAGCACAGAAAGTTGCTTACAGGAGGTCAGTACAGAATTTAGGGTCTAAAATTCATTCACAGCTGATTTTAAAAGCTCTGTCAGAACTGCAACAGTCGTTCAGTGTGCAATGATATGGACTTCTTCTAGTACTTTGCCCTTTATCTAGTAACATGGAAAGAAATGTTATTAACTGTGAATGTCTTTATAAGCTTATATATGCAGTTATAAAATCTGTATTTGAGTGCTTTAAACTCATCGATCTGTATCTGTGGACTTTTTTGTTGTTGTTAGCAGAGGGAAGAAAAGTGGTTGGGTGGCTAAAAAATCCCGGATATGATGTTTTTAGAAAGACCAATAGTCTGTTGGAGGTCTAAGGAGAAACAGAGAGCTGAGACTCTTTATTCTGAAGAACAGAGGGATCTTAGCAATGTGGGTAAATATCTGACGGGAGTGAACTAATATGAGGGAGAGAGCCTCTTCCCACTGGATCCCAGTGACAGAACAAGAGACAATGGACACAATTTAAATCACATGAAATTCCATCTGAGCACAGAAAAACTGCTGCTGAGAGGTTGGTCAAAGATTTGCCTTGAGAGGAGGCAGAGTCTCCATCCTTGAGGGTATTCAAAACTCAGCTGCATGTCATCCTGGACACCCTGATCCAGCTGACACTGCTTGAGCAAAGAATTTTTGTACTAGATGATTTCCAGCCTAAGTGATTCTGTAAATTATTCCTCTCTGCCCCAGGTGAAATGTTAGAAGGCTGCCAGATATTAAAATGTTAGGTGATGAAACTCCCTAATCTCCTCCTGAAGAAAAAATAGAAATCACTAGGAGTAAGAAATGAAGAAATGCTGAATTTTCATGTTGCTGTTGCCTGGCTCCAATATCCCAGATGGTCGCCTGCAGTACAGTTTTTAGCAATCACTGGTAGTACACTAATGCATGTGTGCCTTAAACACAAGCATTTAAAGGTAAGTTTACCACACTTAGACTGTCCTGCTACACCTAATGAAGGAGAGCAAGTCCTGAAGAATCTTTGTCAGAACATGGTGACATAGGGAACAGACATAATTTCTTTTCATTGTTTTAGTCTGAGGAAGATTGACACGTGCTAATTTCTTCAGGGAAAAGGATATGTCACAAAACAGAGTGGTAAACGTGGATAGCGAGATGTAAAAGGGTCCTTTTGCAGACGATATCACCATTTTACCTTTTGAGGTATTTTGCAATCCTTTTTTATCAACATGAATAATACATTGCAGTGATGAATTTCTCCAAGGCCTATTCACATTAGAAGAAACATTGTGGTGAGAGCAGATGCTGCAGTCATGATGGCACATTGAGAAACTGTCCATCAGATGGCATGGTAACAAACAGCTTTCACAAACAATCCAAAATATATCTACAAAACAAAAACCATCCCACAGCCCACCTGCTCAAGAGAAAATTCAGGGAAAAGCTTTCAATATGTCTTTTTAGAGATACCCTCCTAGGAAGATGTTGGTGAACTGGGGAAAGTCTGCAACAGATTGTTTTATGGAGGAGGAAGATAGAAATATTGGTTGTTTCAGCACTCCCAGAAGTGAAGTTATCCCAGCTTGCAAAACAATTCAGTCTTGATTACTTAGCAGGCCTTAAAAATGTTTTAAAATATGTCTGTCATAGCTACAGATAAGGAAACTATGGAGGACCAGGTTATGTTATCCTGGATCTTTTCACTAATCCAGAAATTCCCATAAACTTTCTAATCAGGTCCTATTTTCAAGGGAATTGACATAATGTAGCATAAGTTTCTCTCACCTGTATTATTTGATTTGTTCACTAATTTGGTCTGAAAGCTGCTGTTTTGTTTTGCTGCTGAGTAGTAGTAAGGGGGGGAAAATGCTTTTGGGAGGTGGGAATGTGGGTAACAAAAAGAGCACAATCAATAAAAATTGAGAGTGTGTGGGAAGTGGGAAGCACTCTCACTAAAATAAAAAGGATGGAAGCAAAAGAATAAAACCTGCTGCTCTCAAAGTATATAGTCATGGAAACTCAGGAAAACAAAAGGGGCAGCATACTGAGAGACAAAAGGGCTGAAAAATAAATGTCAAGACGGAAAAAAATTCAAATAAAAAAACCCCCAAAAACACCCTTCCAGAATCGTAAGCTTACCACAAGGTAGATATTTTAACAACAAAAAAAAGAGCATCAAACACTAGGAGCCAAAAGAGTGTGTGCTGTAATGACAGTGGGTCTGAGAGATACGTGTGCCTCTCGTGACCTCAAGCAACGCTCACACCTTCATTGCTTGAAGTCTGCCTCATTGTGTTTGGAATAAAAGTAGTCTGAAGGAAAGCTGGAAAAATAGATATATACTGTAAGATTTATTTTTTTTTATGTCAGCAGAAGAAGACGATATTACAGCTTGAATAACAGCTCTACCTTTCATGTAGGGTAAGTAACATATTCAGCTGCTGGAATACAATACAGAAGCACCGCAACATCTGAACACTGTCGCATCCTTGAAACAGCCAGAAAGCTCCTGAACCGTCTCTTAGAAATTAATATTACTTGAGGTAATGTTTCTTGTGGAAAGCTAAGAGTTTTATTTTAGAACAAAGAGAAACTTTCTCATGCTCTAAATAAGAGCTTTACTGGTGTGAGATTTCACTTTAGATTAAAAAAATGCATTCATGGGGAACTTTAAAGTCAGTACATCAGAATTTGCCACATGGATGAACTCATGAGAATCATTTGCAAATATATATCAGACAGTATTTAATGCATGTCTTCAGAACTCCCTTGCTCTGTCTGCCACTTCATCTCCTCATTTTCCCCTTCTTAAGGCTTTTTTTTTTTTTTTTNAGGGTTTTTTTTTTTTTTTTTTTTTTTTGCTGCTAGTGTAAGCTTCAGGGATTTATCGTGTTCCAAGTTTCAGCTGCAGACAGGTGCCAAAACAAGTAAGCAAGCACCATTTTCAACTCAGCTCTGCTAGCAGCTTTATGAAAGCTTAGTGAAGCTTTTTGCTTCAAATTGAAAGCACTGAACCCAACCATATATTTCAGACAGGAAAGTACATTTCAGCCTGTATTGGTTCTGGCTGGGATGGAGTTAATTTTCCCCATAGCAGCACTCACAGTGCTGTGCTTTGCTGTGGCAGCTGGAAAGGTGTTGGTAACACACCAATATTTGGCGATACTGGAGGCACACTCACTCTCCTACATCCCACCTCGCTGGTGGGCTTTGGATGGGTGGGTTCTGGGGAGGGGAACTGGCCAGGGTAGCTGACCCAGACTCAAGGGAAAACAGGAGAAGGGTTGTCATTCATTAGTATGACATTTGTCTTCCAGAACAACCACTGCGGTTCCTGAAGCCCTGCTTCCTGGGAAATGGCTGAACAAACCTGCTGGTGGGACGTAGAGAACAAATACCTGTAATTGGGGCCCTGCAACTGTATTTGGATCAAATTGGAACCGGACTGCTCAGTCAGGACGGTATTTTTATTTAAACCCAAATTGGAAAATTGGGATACATCATACTTGTATCTTACCTCCTGAACCTGAAACAAACAGCATGGGAAGACAAGGTCTACTGGTTAACACAAAGGTTCAGCATTCCTATTTTCAGTGCTTATGTGTACTCTTATATATCTGTGTGTGTACAGATACACGTGCATAATGCACACATTAAAAAAGCATTAGAGGAAGAAAGGGGGAACCCAAACCCCAGTAAGAATAAAGTCTTACATTCTCTTTATATTTTCCTACATTACTATAACTTCACTTAGCAAATGGGAGAACATGGTGAAGTTAGTGCATTTTTTTAAGCAAATAATTCTCAATAAAATACTATGTTTACGGAAGGCTTTCTTAAATTCAAAAATATAGGAATCAAACATGAGTCTTCATTTGAGAAATATATTTTGAATTAATATATCTTCTTTGGCTAAATCTTGAAGTAGATTTGAGCCAGACTTGTGATTACAGAAGCATCCAGACAGTAATTTTTTATTGTCTGTTAGTGCTTCCATGACAACTGATCTAGTGTATATGGAATGAAACTGAACTGGGAATTGAATTAACCTGTCTATGCACCTTGGTATGCTAAACAGATAAGTTAGCAGTTGTGCCAGGCTTCCTATGTTCCTTAAATATATGATTTGTCCTTATCCCAAAGTAACTTAAATCACCTGCAAGTAAGAGCTGTGAGGAGCTATGAGGCCTTAGAAGAGGATCTCTCATGAACGTGTTGAAATGGCTGTGTTGTGTGGAAGTTCATGTTACACAAGGCTCAGAATCAGTGTTTTAAGAATTTGGCTTCAAAAGGAAATTTCTCACTGAAATGTCATTGTACTCTTAAAAAAAAAAAATAAACACTTGAAAGAATGGTCTGGAGTTGTTACCAGCTAGCCTGGTTTCCTGTGTGACAAAAGCTTTGCAGCTTTATTAATCATTTCTTATGCTGGAAGTTACTTTTTCTTTATTAGCATGTTATCTGTGTGCTGTCAAGCCAAATATAAGGATTTTTTAATATTTGTCTTGAGTTTTACAGGACTTCTGATTTAATCTATTTTCCGATTTCTGTTGTGTATTGGTTTACAGCTTCTTTAGTCAAATATATGGATTCCGTTCTGACATGGTACTAAAGTTAGTTATTCAGATTTTTAAAAAACACTTATGTATATATGTGTGTCTGTGTATGCACTTTAAATGTTCTAAATTTCAGGATTAGCAGAGTATAAAATCCTTAGCCCTTCTCCTCTCTCTTGTTCTGTTTTTTTTGTTTGGTTGGTTGGTTGGTTTTTTTTTGTTATTTTAGTTCTATACCAAGTATACAATGGCAAAGAAGTCCATAACTAGCTCCAGCTACAGGTAATAAGGACATTCTTGTTGGCAGTAGTGAATTTCATTTGAGACCAGCTGAGTGCCCTTCTGGGTATGCTCTGTGGATGGAGCAAAATTGTAAGTGGAGGACTTCAGGTGCTAGAGTGGTTGGTATGGAAAGAATTATAAAAGACCTCTCGGTTCAGATATTATACGGAAAGAATTATAAAAGATATTTCAGTTCAGATGTTTGTGCTGCCCTCAGTAAAAGTGATCAGAAGAACAATCTCAGAAGAAATTGGGTGGTGTTTTTTTTCTGACAGGAAAACAAAAATTATTTTGGTAAATATACAGCAATGCAAGCCACAAAACAGCAAATGAAATAAAACCGTGAGTGAACTGCACACACAACATCCTGCAGGACAAATTATGTCTCAAATATAGATTAAATCAATTTCATGCACAATTTATTAGGGTTGTCACGGATGGCCTGCTCTAAGTCAGGGCCTAGGTGAATTGAGTTGTTCACCTGAAGCAGTATTTTGTGGTTCTTTAGAGTAGAAATGAATTATCATAGCAGAAAAAAAGGATAAGTTAGCCTGAAAAGGGAGAAAAATATGTAACTTGAGAAGGACATTTTTACTTTGCAAAGTGCTGATTAGTTGCCTATAGATAAGCAGAGCACCAGTCATTCTGAAACAATGATGATAAACGTTAGCCATGGCTTGCAAATGTGGCCGCTGTAGCAAGCCTGTCTTCTAAAAGGACCAGCCACTGTATTCAGAAAACCTCCAAGATTTGTTGTTTGAAATTATTTTTAATTAATTCATGCTGCTGAACCTAAATTTAATCCCACACATAGCAGAGTTCAAAAGTATTATACAAAAGAAACAGAGAGCTTTGAGCTGCCTTGAGCCACAAATGAAAAAATTGTTATATAACACCATGCTTTTACCACAACCGAAAGAATTTTCTAAAGATTACTGATTTTGCATTTTGTTTATGTCATAGCTAAAGTGAATTTTGCTGGCATCACTCCACTCCTTATCCATTTCATATGGACCCCTTCAGGCCCAGAATTAGATGTGACAGGGAGCCTCACCACTCAGAGTGTCCCAGTAATGACACAGAATATGTATCACTGTATGTCAGCACTGAAGCAAAGTTGGCACAGATATTACAATAAATTCAAAAATAACTGCTACGCTAGTAATCATACGCTGGAAAAATTATACTGAACTTACTCTCATCATTTTAAAGTTCTAACAACCATGGAAATGTAATAGAAGGCAAATACAGAATGATGAAAGGGTCTTTTGATTTCGGATTCCTAATCTTCTCCTCAATGGGCCAGTACAGCTTTGGTTCACCCACCCAGGAGCAGTTTTTTATCCCAGGGTGTGTACATAAAAGACTTTAGTTTCCGAGATAGACTTCAGTCTCCTGAGCACTCAAATCTAGCAAGAAAGAGTTTATTCAAGGTAAACAAAAAAACACTTTTTTTTGACTGAAAATAAAAACTGGAATCTAACTCTTTATTTTCTTTATTCTCAGTTCATTCCTTTGGAAGATAAGTGCCTCAGTGTGTTGTGTGGTTTGGTTGTTGTTGTTTTTTTTCCTCACTGCTGCCCTACTTATTGTATTTCCTGATTAGGAGCTCTTGAGGCAGCCACCAGGACCTGCCGTCATCTGCTGGCATCCTAGGGGCCTCTCAGGCTAGAGCGAAATACTGAAACAAAACTTGTTGTTTTGCTGAATTACTTTCATCTGTCCTTAGACAAGAGAGTCAATCACATCCGTGCTTCAGATAGACCTCTCTGCCGTGTTTAATGCTGTTGACTGCTACTGCATTGATCTTCACTCTGCCAGGCCTCCTTCCAGCCTGAGTGTGATTAAGCCACAGTGTCTTGTGATCTGTGGTCCTGACCATGGCTGACTGTCAGCATAGAGAACGGCAAATCCTGTTCAGCTGGTTTCATATTTTGGCTTCTGTTCAGCTCTGGACCTGTGTGGCAAGAGTTCTGACACCAGACTCTCCTCCAGAACCACCTTACAGGGTACATCCTGTCTGCTGTTGGCCTGGTGAGGTGTGGAGGGACATGGGGCGGTGCAGTGCCCTCTCTTCCTGACAAAACCATTCCTTCAGCCATGAGAAAGGAGAGCCAGGCTGGGCAGGGGATATTAAAGGGGGGTCAGGCACAGCCTGGCACTGTCAAGGCACCACCAAGGTCTTAGGTTCATCTGGGAGCACAGCCTCTGGGACGGGAATGAGGAGATGTTCGCATGTTAGGGCCAGATCCTGGTGAGTATTTTGATTGTTTAGTTCTCTTCCAGGCACCTGCTTGCCTTTTATTTAGATGCATTCTCATTGATTTGGGAATTAGTGGATATGTTTGAGGAAGCCATTCAGTGTTGAGGAGCACATTCCGTGTGGCAGCTCGGGGTGCAGCTGCAGATGGAGCTGCAGGTTGAGACAAGAGGCTGTGAACTGGTGCTGACCATTTACACAACAAAGGGCACAGGGACCTGTGCACAGGTGAGGGACACTGAGAGACATGTCAGGAGCTGATGGCTCCAGGTTTTCCCGTGCTTAGACTGAAGATACAAAAGCCCAAGGGTTCCTTTGTTCTTGGTCCTCCTTGGAGGCACCAGCTCAGGCTGTTATTGATTGACTTATTGATCGATTGCACCAAGATTGAATTATTTTAAGGGTCTGCATGTCTGAGACTCTGCTATGGGACTCCTGGTGTTGACCTGCTGAGGAAAACTGGTCTGAGTGTGGGGTGTGCAGCTGTCCAGTCCCAGCCCAGGTGGTGAGGATACGGCTTCCAGAGTGGCTCCTGGATGTTCCAGCAGGGAAGTTTCCCCAACAGTATATAGTTGTGAGAAATTGTGTCTTTGTTCTGGCAATACTTAATACTTCTGGGTTTCAAAATTGGTTCTAGCTTAAAGAAGAATTAATTATTTTGGTCCTTCTGAAGTCATAGACTAAATGCATTTTGGTCCCCATCACTGATTCGTTGAATATTCTTTGTTCTGCAAATTCCCGTTGGCATAAGAAGGAATTTTATGTTGAAATATGAAGATTTTTTTCTTTTTCTTTTATTATATGTGCCTGTTGGTTTATTCTTTTAGAATTTATTTATAAATGTGAATGACTTTTTGTCATCTAATCTGCTTCTGAAGATTGTGGGGCTGGCTGTGGGAAGGATTACTTTCTTAGAGTATAGTCAAGAAATATTTTTCCTAGTTCAAATGGCTGTTTTTACTTCACAGAAATTATTGGGCTATTTTACAGTAAATGAAAATGGCAATCAGGTATTACCGGACTGCCAAGACAGCCTGAGTGAATCCTGGAAGAAATTAACTTGTTTAATTACAATCATCAGGAGCCTTCTTATTTGCCTTTGTGAGTCTGGGCTTGGTTTTTTTTAATATGGTAAGGCATTGCTACGGCCAAAGTGAATATAAATTTTAAAAGCTCAACAAATGTAATTTATAAGGAATGTCATGAATAGAAAACTGTTGTAAACAGTAGATAAGTAGCGTCATTTTCTATCTGAACCTCTCGGTGAATAAATTGATAATCGGAATAACAACTATATCCACCTACACTAATCACAAAATAATGGCATAAAAACTGTACATAGAATTCTATTTTCCTGTCGTAAAAAATGCTTAATTTTCACCTCTCAGTGAGAACACATAGCCTTTCAGTCCCATCTTTCCTGTTATAAAATTTACTTTCAGTCAGGGAAAAGAATAAAGGCAGAAAGAACGCCAGTAAACCTGCTTCTTCATCCCTAGATTTGTCTAACCTTTCAAGATTCCAACTTCTGTCTTATTAATACTTTCAATTTCTATAAATCATCAAATGTTTTATTTGATAATAGTAGTGCTGAGACAGACTGCTGGGGGAGAGCAGCCAGTTTCTTCTAAAAACTAAAATGCACACAATGTGTGTGAAAGCCCTCTGGCTCTCCTTCTTGAAGTACAATTAAAAAAGAAAAAAGTCCAGCAAAACCCAAAACAAAACCACCAAAACAAAAAACAAAAAACAAAAAACAAAAACAAAAAAAAAAAAAAAAAAAAAAAAAAAAAAAAAAAAAAAAAAAAAAAAACCAGAAAATCCCCAAACAAACAAAAAACCACCAGAAAGTCAAAATATCTCTGTTACCAAAAAAAGTTGCAGTACACAGAAGGGTTTAGAGATTGGAAGCAACTAAGAACACAAAATAAACTTCTCACAGTTCGCTTACAGCAACCAATTTTCATATGACAGATCCATTTTTTTCGCCAGATTTTGCAAGCCAGAAATAACTGGGTGAGAACGAGGCCCTTGTGCTTTTGCACTATTTTAAAGGCAGATTTTTTTTTTATACTGTTCATAATTTCTCAATTTCACCAAGTAGACAATAGGCAGTGTTGAATTTTACTCAGGAAATATTTTCATTGAGTAAAGGTGTTAAGACAAAAAGAGTCTAAAGGCAGCACTCTAGTTATAAAATAATTCTCTAGTTTTGTTTTGGCATGGTACAGAAAGAGAATGTTTAAATGCATTTCAGTTAAATCAAATTTAAAGATACAGGCACAGGAGCCGCTCCTTTAATGCTTTGCTATCTCTAGGTAACATCATGAAAATAATTAGAAAGGGAGAGAAAAAATAAATTACTCTCCTTACTAAGTTCCTTTTAATTTGGAATATTCGGTAAAAAATTACAGCAACTGTCTTGGTGAGATTTAGAGTGAGAGAAGACAGTTTTTACTTTAGTATGTGTTTTGCAGAAACAGTTTGATTTTATACCATTTTCAGCATTTCTGTTCCAAGTGTTATATTTGTAGAGTTTGAACACTACGTTTTGTGAAACTTTAGCTTCTCTTTTTTTTTTTTTTTTAAATTTGTAAATCAAAAAAAAAGCAGTTCAGTTTGAGCTCCTGTGAACTGAGCAGCACCTCCTCTACTGGTGAAAACTCACACAGCTACAAGGACTTTAAGCTGTATCAAGCTCTTCTGCAAAGTTACTGGGTTAATTTTGTGAATTCAGCAAAAACTGAGCTTTGCATGTTCACAGACAGAATATTAATGCTTCAGGTCTGTTCCTCGAACCCTTGAGATCAAGAAGAAGTCTAAACATGCCAATCTTAACTTGCATAGCTGTGCTTTTTATGCTTCTCTTTCACAGTGATATATTGCAAGTTACAGTTACAAGGCCAGCTTGGATTTTCAATCTAAAGCCAGCCCAGGCAGAGCATTAGAAATTTAGGATGCTTGTACAAACATACTCCTAAACTTTGGAGAAGTGCTTGCTCTTCCTCAAAACAAAATCACTTTGTGACAAAAAAAAGGATAAATGTTAAAAGCACAAATTATAACATACCATTTTTAGTTTTTTTTTTCTTAAATTGCCTAGATTTTTAAAGCAGTCTTTCTATTCTGGAAATGGATTCTTTTGCTTTATGGGTATGTACATTGATGCATTTGTATACGTGTGGATGGGTGTGTGTATATATGTATGTGTATGTATATATATATGCAGACACAGATTAAGTCTACAAAGTGTCCTTTAGAACTAGTGGTATTTTTGCAGTCCTTTAAAGTGAATTGGAAAACAATTTCAGTTTTCAGATTTTGTTTTATTCCCATAGAGAGAGTAAGAATATTTCTTTCAATAATAATTTTTTTTTATGACAAATTAAAAAGCGGAAGATGTCACAGACCACTCTTATATTCAATTTTTGATTTTTCAGCCCTGAAAAATTTCTGTCAAATATTTCTTTCTTCATTTAGCTGTCATGAATAGTATTGTTGCTATTTGCAAGATGCATTCTGAGTTTTAACACAGCCCTCTTTCTCTGTTTCTTTATCACAGCACAAAACCTGCAATGGTGGTGAGTCTTCTCTATTGAGTCTCTTTTTATTTTTACTTTTTTATGATAAAATTATAATTCTCTTTCTTGGCTTGTCTTAGAATCCAGAGTAATGTCACTTGGGCCTCAGGGGCTGTTGAGCAGCAGCAGCAGGTATAAGCTGAGGAAGTCAAGGTAGCATTAGCAGTCGTGCCTGGCTTTATAATAGCAGTTTCCTCCTCCAGGATTTGTCAATTCTGCTTTTGCAGTTCAGTCAGCAATGGCATGTGCTGTTTGCCTCCTGTCTGTTTGGCAAAATAAAGGGAATCATTTTCTCTTCCAGGTGACAAGGCTGAAAAGGAAACCTCCACAGTCTGTTTTGGCTGGCTGCGCAAAGCTGCATTTGTCACCCTACAGCTGTGATGACCTTTTGTGTTTAGGGATATATAAGTCCTCTGGATAACTTAATAATGAGCAAATCCTACTCCAACGTACTTCCTACTTTTCTTTTCAAAAGTTGCATTCTTTCTGAACTCTGCTGCTTTCTTTTCACTCACTGTGAAGAATAGTCTGAAGGAAAGAAAAGTGGGGAGAAAACAGGAGAAAAAATCTCATTTCTGACTTTAGGGGGAAGTCAGTAAAGAAGAATGAGTTGGAGGATACAGGTGATCTTCTTCAGAGCTCTGTTCCGGCTAGACAAGACTCTTGTCATGGAAGGGAAGGTTAAAACAAAAACCCACCATAACCAAGAAAAAAACCCAATATGGTAAATTCCGAAGTTTGTGCAGTGTCAGAATGTGAAGAAAGTGGTTGATTCCTGAACCGGAGCTTGGAGAGAAAATAGACCCTAGTACCAAAACCTCTGTTGCCCATTGTGAATCCTGAAAGGCTCGTATGCCACAACACACCAGCATGGCTTTGCTTTTAATCACTGCACCTTTGCCAGAGAGCTTGAGAAAAATGAACTTGGTTATTTAGCTGTGGGATTTCAGTCAGAGCTCGTTTTGAATCCTCCTTGTGCAAGCAGACTGCTAATGCATGCCAGATACTTTTAGCTGACTGAAGGTGTTTCAAAGATGTGAACAGTTTGCCTGAGTGACGAGGAGTTTGGTGTGGGTTTTTTTTTCAGTACCCATAATACTAATTAGGTGCACAACACTTGCCCCTGGGAATGCAAATTGTAATTTTAGTTCTGAGAATATTTTCCTGTTTGCCGCTTCACACAGTGTTCAGTGACTCATCAAAAATGAATTCTGCTAGTCATTTGATGCTTCAGTTAACAAATACCAGAAAACATGCATTATTTTAACAATGGTTAAACGAACAGGTTTAAGCTTTTCTATATGAAAAGGAAAGTTTTTAAAATATCTTTTTATGTTCCTTTTTGCATAGATGGTATGGCATTATGGCAATAGAGACCTAATTTTGTGGGAGAATTGCAAACAACTTGACACAGCCCTCAAATTTTTTTCTATTCTTGCAATATAATCCATTCATTTTTTATGCATTTTCTTTCCTCAGAACTTCTTGTCTTTAATTGTATAGATGTAATTTCTTAGAGGAGGGTACAATACTTGCCTCTTTGTAGAGTTCTGGCAAAAATATCAGTACAAAGGTTGGATATTACTTGTAATTAATAGCAAATTATTGCCTCATCTTTGTCTGTCTCTCTGTATTACAAGCAAAATTCTCCATAAATGCATATCTTCAGTATACTTTCTGTATTTTGCAAATACTTTGAAATTTGGGGGAAAAAATAGATGAAAATATAAGATTGTTCATAAGATGAAATTTCATGCAGAGAAATCTTCAGTCCTGACACAAAGCCATAGCTGAGTTCCAGGGTAACCTGGATGACACAACGCTTTTTGGAAAGTTGAAAGGGATTTGAATCAAACCAGTGCCTGTAGGGTTTTGTCTTTACTGGAAAAAAAAAATAGTTATATGGTATATTTCCCAGGGCACATTAATTTCAATAGACCACCTGCATTTTTGCTCTGAGAGATGTGTGGCAGATGCAAGAAAAAATAATCAAATCTCAATCTAAAATGCGTCTGTGTAGGTCCACATAGTTCTAAAGCAAAGGAATTTGGTCATTTTGTAATGACTGAAACAGCAGTGGCCTTTTAACTGCAGGAATTAGGTAAACCTACTTGATAAACTAATGCATCTCCAGAAGAGCTCTGAATTACTCTGTAGTGAAGACTTCTCTGTTTCAAAAGGGCTAAATCCTTCCTGGCTGTGGTATAGAAATAAGCACAGGAAATATCTGACATGTACCAGCGCAGTGTTTGTGCGTCTAGGAAGCATTACAACTTTCTGACCAGAGAAGGGCAAGCACATTAGGGAGGTGTCCAAGGTGCTGGGAAATAATGAAAAAGTGTGTTTATGAAATCCCAAAGATGTCTGTAAGGTTTGTTCTCAAGACAATCGTGTTGACCTAAAAGTGTACACGCAGAAAACAAAATCTATACTGTAATAGCACATGCTATAAAAATGTAAATGCAGCTTGAAGAATGCTTTATTCATGAATGTTCCAAACTACTGAGACCTTAAAGGAAGAAAAAAAAAGATGAAATAGTTTCCTCTTTAAAAAGCTTAAAGATAAAATATGTATTTAAAATAATAAATTATACATAAATCTGATTCATAATTCATTGACTATTAAAGTTTTGTCACAGAAACAAGGAGAATGGGGTATATGTAAATAAAAAAAAAAAGTAAACATAAGCTGGATGCTTCTGTGAGGAAAGAAGTGAAGTTAGGGGGTTTGTTTTGGTTTTTTTTTAACATACCTGTAGTCTTAAAAAAGACAGTTCTAAGACTGTCATCAGAATACTACCAATCAGAGTGTTTTGGTTTTTTTTTTTTCTATAAGAAATATAGCTTTTTCTGCTTTCATTTTAAATCCTGATGCTCTCTGGCATGCAGTGTTAATGTTTATCCAGGTCAGCAACCTTCTGTAAGGTAAGACAATAGGGACATATCTAAAGTAGTCAGTTCCCATATCCATCGTACTGAGGTAGCCAAGGAGTCCTGATTTCACCCTGTGGTTTTTACAATGTGTCTACCTGAGCTGCATGACAGAGCCTTGACAGAGCTGCATATTTAATAAAAAATGATGTGAGAATCAGAGGCCATAAAAGAAGAAACATTTCAAGCTTTCTAAACTAATCCGGCTAACCTGTGAGCAGGGCTCATGCACAGCCTTAATATCACTCAGTGTCTTCCCCCACTTCAATACAGTGAAAATATGGGCTACAGCAAGGCCTATTTAAATGTATGTACATATGTATAATTAGGAATTTAATGGGCTGTGTTGTTCTGATTCATTCAGGATTAGTTGTTAGCTGTAAGAAATTGGTTACAGTCATGACTCTACTACAAATTGATTTGGCAGTGGGTACAGAAAACAGGCCTAGCAAGCTTGTTAATAATGCTATCAACTGCATTCCAAAAATATTCTGATTGCTCTACTTTATGAAACCTTCCTGAGCTGTGCAGCTGCCAAGGCCACACAGAATGAATGCAATAAATAAGGGTTTCCACTTGGAAATTTTACTGTCAAGCTCATGACTGTTTGAGACTTGTACAAAGACTGCCAGGTTTTTCATGCTTCTCCGCTATTCCATAAAACTATTAGAAAACAGGTTACTGGGCTTTTTGGGTGGTGAGTAATATGAATTACTAACAAAAACCCCAGAACATGACGTTCAGACTTTGAAGAAAACAAAAAACCGTAATACTTGATTTGATATTTAACATTTTTAATAGGTATTTTAGATCGGAGGGTCAAAGATGAAATGCTTGCCCTGCATCACTACAACAAGGTGATCATTTTTACCAGAACAACGAATTGATCAAAAAATATCTTGAAAGAACCCTTATATTTTAATTATCTTAAAACCTAGTGGAGTTTTGCACTTAGTAATGAGTTTAGTAAAGAAAATTGGAGAAGAGTAATAAAGCAGTAGGACTTGAAGTAGTTATTTTTATGATCCCTTAAGGTATTAGAGTCCAGAAGAAAGCAAGCATCTTAATAAAATATCCTTGAAAATAAGTAGAATACTAATAAAGACTACTTGTCTCTGGACAAGGGGTAGATTACAGCGGTGATCTTTCTCTGTTTTTCACTATTTCAGCTTTTTTTTTTCTTTCTGTGGCTGAAGCAGAGGGAAGTTTATTGCATGCAGGACAGTTTGATTAATGCTAAACTACTGGTAAATCAAGAGAGTACTTGAAATATTTTGTCCTTTTCAAATCACAATGGCACAAAAAGAAAATCACTTAGCAACACCTAAGGATGTGAGGCCAGACCCTGAACGATCATTGGAATGTCTGCACTGCTTTTGTAACTTGGCCAGTTCTTTCACAAGTCTGGTCTCTTTTTAGCCACCTAATACTTTCCCATTAGTGTTGCTAAACAACTCTTTTTTCTGATGGACTCTTTAGATGCCTGTCTCAGACTGTATTTAATTTCATTCTTTCTTTGAAAGGCCGTAATCTTGTTTCTCTTTACTCTGTTACAGCTGTGTAAATTTAAATTAATTTATTTTCTTCTTAGGCTTATACAGCCAACAAAAGAATTCCATCACCCTAAGATGCTCACTTTCAAATATTTGAGTATGGCAGCCATAAAATGCTGATGAATTCTAGATGATTCTTGGAATCTGGATCTTTCATTTATGCTTTTGAATGGGAGTTGAGCTCTGTAAAATTTAGGACTGGTGATACTGCCAGCGGATAAGTTACAATTATCCTTGAAACTTTTCTACTTAAATTGTTACAGATAAACCTCTCAGAAAAGTTCAGTGCCTCAAGAAGAATAGGAATTTTAAGTCTCTAACCTGTGGCTTCAGTGAAATCCTGTTTGAAGTATTTTTGTTTTCCACTAAAATGTAGGGCCATCAGGGAAAATTCCTCCAGAATCCTTCCAGCAAATTTTCTTCAATTTATTGTATATTTTATTAAGGAAGAATGCTGAAAAGAGTCAGGGGTTTTTGAATTTATTCTAAAACTTCACTTCCAACAATTTCCCCATGAGGAGAGAATGGTGGTGACTTTAATCTTATCCCAATCAAAACCCAGGATTAATACAGGAATTACTGAATTTCCACATCTCTTGTACAACAAATAGTTTTCAATTTCAGTAAGAAAATGTTTCTCTTCTCTCTGTTGACAATTGCTGTGCTCCTGGCTGTTGTTGCTACCATTTACCAAGGTAAGTATATACTCTTGTCAGCAGGGCTCTGAACCTTCAAATTGATAACAGAAAAATAGAGAAGAAGGAGATAGTTTTTTCCTTTTAGAATTTCTCTGGTTTAATCAAATTTAGTTTATTGAGGAGTTAATACTTGCAGAATTAGATAAAGATGTGCCCAGGCTGGAAAGTCAAGTGATCCTAATTAGTAAGTTAGATGCATGAGACTTGTTCTGACATCTTTGCTTTGGTTGTGTGTTCACAGTACTCAGTTTATAAGGATGTGGTCACATTCACTTTTATGTCATATATGGTTTTCATTTACTATTCATCCTCATTCTACTTAATAATGAGTAAAAAGACTGCATGAAATATAGAGTCTTATTTTTCTTGTATCTCTAGCAATTTTTACAAAATACAAAGGTGCTACTAAGATATTTATTAATGAATGTACCTGCACTTAAAATGTGTGAGCTACACAGGAAATGGTTGCATAGACCATTTAAGGATCTGACTGTTATTTGGGACATCTAGAGTTTGTAATGTCAGAGTCCTCTGTAATTTGCATGCTGAAAGCAGACGTCCCATTGGGTTCAACTCTAGCTGGCTTTTGCAGATGGTATCAAGATGCCCCAAAGTATGTATTCAAGCACAGGATTTGTGAGCACCTATGGGGAAAAGAAAATTATTTTAATTGCCTTGCCCAGTATTACACACATATTTTGAAGGAGGGTTTGGAGCATAATCCAGCACCGGAAGAGAGGATTAAACTGATTTAACCATGCCACCAGCCTTCCTAACACCATTCTGCTCATAGTGCAGCTTCCAGCTGCGGCAGTGAAGGGTGAAGAGGGCATATAGAAAGCAACTTCATTCACTTAAATGCCTTTCTACAGGTGCCTGGTTGATGTGTGTGTGTAAATATATAGACACATATATATTTTTTCCAAAAGCTGTATGAAAATGCCTTTTCAGAGATCGTAAATCAGCAGTGTTGTAGGTCAGTCCAGTCCTTGCTGTTCCTAATTTTGAATTCCTTAATGTTGGTATCACTTCTTTCTTTGTATGTTTTTATAGTTTATCTTTATTTTAGATACACTTACTTCATATATGCTTTTGTATTGTTTGTATATATTTTATATTTTTTTATAGTGTTCGACTTTGTGTTGCTAATTCTCTGGTATTTTGAGCTACCTTTTTCACAGATCAGTGTCATTTAATGAAACATATTTAGGGCTAGTTTTTTGTTAATTGATGCCTAATTCTGTAGTGCATTTCATGTAGGCCTTGTGGTGATCCAAGGACTACATGAAAAAAAAAAAGAATTTTAAGTGAACAGAGATTTGCTAAAATAGGTGTTTAATAAAAAAGACGTTACTCTTTGGGCACCCCCTTTCAATTTTCAAAGCAAATATATTTGTATTGGAAGCAGATAATTGATGTTTCCCAAGGTTTTCTAACGATTTTTTTTTTCCTTTTAATCCTCAAATATAAAAATTTTAGATTTCTTGATTACCTACTTTGTAAGCACCTCATCTTCCAAATCTCCAGCCAGGCAACACTTGTCATGCCAGCACCACTATTTTAACATCCATGCTGATTTCTATTTTCTTATATTTTATGAAACATGATTGGATGCTTCAACCAAACTAAGTTATGTTCAGAATTATTAATGCAATTCTATGATTTAGTTTACTCATAATTAAAGCTGCTGTGTAATATTACCTCTTCAGAGCTGCCTGCAAGGCTCTGCCAGAGAAGCTAATCATTTGGATTAACTTAAAGTAAAAGTCTAGTTTATGATCACAAATGTGCCCCACAGGAATTTAGTTACCTGGGTTGGGGCGCATTACAAACTGTGGTTTAAGAACATACACTTAAATGCACACCTATTAAGGCTCATTCTTTTCCCATTTACGCTGGTATAAATCACATTGAAATTGCTAGAACTACACTGCTTTTACGGCATTATACTGGGAGCAGAGGAAGGCTGATTAAATTTATGTTAATTGACACTAATTGGCAGTAAGGACTTGAAGAGGATAAAGTTTTTAATAAAGCATTAAATAGACAGATGATCTGTCTAAACCAACCAAAGGCATTTCCTAATCTAAAAATCCCGCTGCCTTATTATTCGTGACCTAAAGCTGATTTCTAAACCAAAATCAGCTTACCGGTCCTGGACTACATGTAGTCCTAGAGCATCTTCATAATTAATGCTGGTTTTGCTCTTCCATGCTCAAATAACTTTCCTGTTGGTGACCTACCCCTCCAGTGCCGGGGCTAATTCAGCACAAAACTTCCAGGAGCATTTCCTTCCCAGTTCTGTAGCCTCACTCTACTGCTCTTGAATCTGAGCATCTACTGAATATTCTATTCCTTTCTTCAACTGCAAACTTATGTTCGCCAGGTTACACTTGCAAGAACCTTCTTCCTGCTTCTCTGTCCTCAAAGCCTCCTCAAAGTGATGTCAAACTGTTTCTTAAAAGTTGAAGGAAAAATATGACAGGAATGACAGAAGCTCTTGAAGAAAACAATGGGTGCTTGTAGCCCACACAGAAATCTTCTGCATTTCATTCTTCCTGTGGATTTTACAGAATCCTGCTGAATTGATATTCAGTATTTGTTCTGTGTGTATGTAGTGCATAAAATATTCAAGCGGAGGCAATGTACCCATGTGTGCATTATATATATATATATATACATATATATATATATATATGAAATATTATATATGTATTAAATATAGTGCAACAATATATACACGATACATGTATACGTATATATGTATTTGTAGTATGTACAGAATATTTATATATAGACACAATGTATTTGTGTATAGATTAGGATTCACTACTGATACCTGGTGCTGCTGATACCTGATTCAAAACAGCATTGATGATTTCCAGATGGGTGACGTGTTTCTTACTGCTTTGCCCCATCAGTGATCGTTAGAACTTTCCTGTCCTTCATGTGGGAGTTCTTAGGACCTCTGTACTGAGGTCTGGTGAAAATAAAAAATATTGAGTTGTTTGGACCGCAGTCCATTCCAACTCCTGCAATTGTGAGTAGTCCTAATCATGTAGAGGATAGGTAGCCAGCAGAGACTGTGTTGGTGCCTGAGGCTCTCAAATTTGTGGTGTGATCCTGCTGTTGTCTGGCCATTCTGCAGAAACGTTGCTCAGCTGCTCGTTTGCCATTGTTTGAAATTTTGCCAGTTAAGGTTAAACCATGAAGCAGTTTTGCATTTGTTTGGCTTTAGTGATAAACTCCCTACAAGCTAAGTGTGAGCTTTTTGATACTTATTCATGATTGAACCCTGTTACAAACCTACTGGTGTCACTGGAATTCTTTCCCTGGTATGACAGACATACAACTGCCTCAGTGATTATTTAAAGTGGCTTTAAATGGTTACTCTTCACAGGATCTGGCTAGACTGGATACTTAGAGAACTGAACACTGAGTCTTATTCTGTCTTCCAAACTGCTGAAAATGTTCACTTTCAATTTAAATTTGGAATATGGGTTCGCAGATGTAATATTTAAGATGTAATTAAACATAGATTAAAAATTTGATTGCAATTTTCTGTAATTTAAACACCTAAATCCCTGTTCATGACCACTTATTAAGGATTTAGATGCACATGTACAAATTATATCAAATTCCTTCATAATTTTTAGGTGTTGAGTCTCCCCAGTGTTAACCAGTGCATGCAAGCTAGTGCTTAGCATAGTCACTTGGTGCTCTGAACATTTTTTATGGTTATTGGGTTAATACTGATATTATTTAGATATTTAAAAATCTGAAGCTGGCAGGAAGAGGGAAAAAAATCCTGCCGAGCTCTGGCTTCTTATATATTCCTTAATATTAATCTGCATCTTATTTTTAACCATTAGAATCAAATCAATCAGCTCCTGACTCGAAGTTTTAGAATAAAGTTTGTCACAAAGCAACTTTTTGCTTTAGTTTAATCACTCACATGTTCAATTTAAATCCTCTAGAAGATGACTGATAAAGAAACCCTGACACATACACTTATATTGGAAGCAACATGAAGATATTGCCATGCTAATAAAATTCCATAGGTTTCTTATTAAGTGAACATTCATCCTTCTAATTCAACAACTTATTCTCAGTGGACCCTTGTTCACAGTAACCACAGGAAGCAGGACCTGAAGGGAAGTGTGTGTATTTCTTTTTCACATTCAGTTCCTGAGTTCTGAATATGTTACTTTTCAGAAACAAGGAAGCAATTTATCCCTGGTGAGATGTTTAGCTTCATCCTCTGTAAAATCCATCAAGCAGCCAGGTAGAAAGAAGTATCAGTAATTTACATTACTGCTATGTGTCTAGCAATGCTGCTCCAAATTTAGGAAACAAAGCTCTGTGACAGAGAGGAGGGAGGTAGTACAGGTTTTTAAGAAGCATTGATTCCCTTGGATCTTGGTTATGCATCACCTGTCTTACTATTTCCACCATTGCTTTCCGTCTTGTCAGCCTCCCCAGACTTTCTGCACATTTTCCTTCTCATTTATTCTCCAGAATTTACATGATAATTAATAGTATCTAATCTGAAATAGAACTCTTCATTTTCTTCATGGACCACTTCAGGCTGTCTGCACATTTAACCACGTAAGGGACAATTCCCTGGCGTATATCAGACATCAATTTTTACAAATCTGCGGAGAGAAAAAATTGGGGAATAAATCAGTTTTCTACTGCGATTCCAGGATCAACAACAACTTCATGTGTCTGGCTTGGGCAAGTATCCAGTACAGTGAATGAGTGAAGTCTGAGATGTAGCACCTGCAGACTGAGAAGTACTCTTTTTTTGAGGTACACTTGTAATGTTTCATGATTTACCTTTTTCTGGGCTGATTCCAGGAATATTATTCTTGTTCTCTGTTACTTGTTTTCATGTTTGTCCAGAGAGTGCTGTTCTATGAATGAGCTAAATACTTGCTGTTCTTCCCATGAACCTGTCAAGCTCTATGGCCTCTTCAGTATCCAAAAGATCTGTGATCAAGTCAGCAGATGACAAAGTCCGTTTGCTTCTCCATGACAATCTCTTCTCCCTGATTTTCCCTACTATTACTTACGTAGGAAAATTTCCCATCAATAAGTGAAAATTATTTGTAGATTAAATTCTTTTAAAAGACCTTTGTACTTTGAACCAGGACATTTACTGGTATGTTGTTCTGATACCTTAAAATGCTTTTCCGTTTATTTCTCTTCCCTGCCCAGATTAAAAGAAGAGAGATCCCCAGGGTTTGGAATGCCACTTCCAATTTGGAATTATCCCCTGTTTAAGTCTGTCACAAAGATAGATAAGCCCACTTAAATTTGAATGGATTTGGGGCTTTTTAATTAAAAAATCCAGGCAAACAGAAACACCAAAACAAAACCAATACATAATATACTACAATTTCTGTAGCTGTCTTGTGTAGCTATAGGCCCTGACATAGTTCTTCACCAACAACAATTAAAAAAAAATAATACTGCAATGGCCAAATTTCATGCAAAAATAGAGTGATTGATTTGTATGAATTATATTGGTAGATTTCATTCACTTGAACCTGCGTATTTTTTATCTAGAACTTTTTCAGTTCCTTATAAATTGGGAAAGATCCAGACATGAGACTTCAGCATCCAGAAAATGCAGATGAAAGGAAAACCAAAACGAGCCCTGCTTTTGTTTAGTAACAAGGATTCAAATGAAGAGCACAAGATTAAGAATGTGACAAAGCAGAACCTTTTTTAGAGTTTTCTAGAATAGAAAAAAAAAAAAAAAAAAAACAAAGTAGGACTGGCAGCCTCTGTAATCTGTAGTCATTAAGGTCTCAAAATCGGAAAGCTTTTGTCCTGGCACAAGCATCTATGCAAATAAAAACCCCTGATCCAAGGACATGATCCTTCAGCTTCTCTAGGCTTTCTTAGGATTTTCTGGTAACTCTGAAAAGGTTTAGGATTCTTCAGCTGAAAAGCACTTGCAAGAATGAGCCAGTGCTACTTGCTCAGTCCTGTATATTATATATTAGGTTAGACTAAAAATTAAGAGGGTGACCAACAGGAAAAAACATTGCAACTTGTAAGAAGTTTGTTTTAACTTCTTTTTCTTTTGCTGCACTTAACTTTTAAAAGATGATATGCAGCTAGTTTGACTATGGTTGTTTTGAATACTCCAATACACTTGTTTAAAGAACTGGCTTTTTTGGGTGTGACTTTGGCCATTGTCTAGGTGGGCAAAAATAAGCTGTGCTTATGCAGAAAGGTTTGCTTGAAGTAAGAGACTAAAAATGCATCTGCAGGTCACTGCTTCATTCAGTATAAACAGAAAAACATAAAGATTTATGTTTGCAAATTCAAAAGCCTTCAGATAGCTCCAGCAACAGAATTAAGCAGTTGTACTCTTCCCTCAAAAGCTAGACATGGTTTCCTGTTTTGGAACTAAAAACCACAGAAAGTAGGCAAACGAGCAAGGGAATTTCCAGTCAGCCACTTGTTAAACATTTTCTAAGAAGAAATGTGTGAGCCCGTGTGGCATTTCTAATGCCTGTATTAGTTACTGGAATTATGAAGTTGAAAAATCAGACAGGGCAAAACCCTCTTTTGATCAAGACCAAAAGGGAAAATACTGAAAAACAGTCAACACTAATTCGTAGAGGAGGATGTTTTTGGATGAAGAACCAAACCCTAGGAATTACTGAGAAGAAGAAGCTCTAGAAAAAGGGTTATGGAATTCCAAGACTCTTGAGTAAGATTCTTTTAAAATAATATGCTAAGGTCACACATTTTGTGTAATGAAACCATCACAATTTCTGTCAGACATAGTCTTAGAGGAGAAATTTGGAGAGAAGTCAATTTTAATTGCATTTTCCTTTTGGGACTTTTTCCCTTAAAAAAAAAAAAAAAAGAAAAGTTCAGTGTTTTCTAGCTCATACATTCTATAAACTCTTTGGTACCGTCCCTCAATCTCTTAGATTCTTACTCAGATAAAAGAATCTACCTTTTCAAGTTTGCCTGTTATGACCTCCTCTTCCTTAAAATGCACTTTCCTTCAAATCAGGACTCTTATGTTCACACTTGTCAGTAATTGAACCCAAAGCAGAGTAGAAATGATTCAGATTTATTTTGTGCATTAGACTAGACAGTAGATTGTCATTCAGAGCAGCTCTGAAGCAGCTCTGATCCACAGAGGTTTTACAGCAGTTTACCTCGGAGGACCTCAGAACCCAGGTAAGACAGCAGAATGCTGTAGTGCAGCAGGGATTCACTGACACTGAGATACCAGAGACACTCACTGGAGCTCACAGAGATAATACAGAACCAGCAGCAGATGTATGGGGCACGTCTGTGTTCAGTTCTGAGTTGCAATGAAAAAAAAATATTCTGTTGTTCTTTCTGTTCCACAGATCCTTTGGCATCGGTATCAGATGGATCCCTATGGTATAAATAAAGTCCCTGGAGGTAAATAAATTTGTAACATCCATTATTTCTCATTGAATATACAAGAAAGTGTTGAAGAAATATGCTGTGTAATTTGAAATGTCTTGTGGAGAAAAGAAGTAATTGATGGTGAAAGCTACCACATGTGGGACTGTGAAAGTAAGTGTCGGTCTAATACACATCTGCCAATTTTCCTTTCTATTTTTTTTTCGTTTTCAAATTAATATTCATTATTCACACTATTGGTCACTTTAAAAAAAAAAATTCTGATGATATTCATTTGGTAGGTGTGTTGTCAAGATAACACAGCTACCTTCATCAGGTGAGCAGGAAACACCTTGCTTTTGTGAAATACAGGAGCTCACCCTTCCTACCCCCCAGTAGTTTCAAACTCAAGGAGAAAGCAATGGGGGACTACAGCCCTTTGTCATGACAGGGTGGAGATTTCAGCAGGAGCCCAGACCTTGCCCACGCAGCAGAATATAGATGCCCAATCTGAATTCTGGAGTCTGCAAGTATCCTGAGCTGGTGCCTTTCAGTGAGAGATCGACAGGAGGTGGTAGCAAGTAAGAACTACTTTCACAGAAATTATTTTGCATTTTTGAGAGGTATGGGAATAAGCCTCTCTCAAGCAACCTCAGAAATCTCTTCAGACCTGCAAATTTTACTGGGTTTTGAATGTCAGGTGATGGCAGCTACAGATACAACTTCACTTTCAATCTCCCTAAATTGCTTTCTTTATAGAGGATCTCAAAGCTGTTCACATCAAATTAAGTACAGTGCTGTCAGCTCTTAAAAAAAAAAAAAAAACATCTCCAGCTCCTTTCATTTTGGGATGAAAGTTTCTCTATCACAATTTTACCTTTTTTTTATTTTTTTTTTTTTAAGGTGTGTAATTTCTCCTTTGGAGATATGTAAAGGAAATGGAAGAATAGATTTGCAGGGAGCTGTTTCAAGGTCTGGTTTTGTTTCTGTGTTTTGGAGGGACGAGGAGAAGGGTCTTAGTGACCATAAAGAGAATTTTCAATTGATGCAGCACCAAAGAGTATTTTAATAAACCTCATTCTGAATTAGGGATGTTAAATGTGGCTGTCCTTTTATCAAGAAGGTAAACCTTGCCTATTATTCCTCTAACCACCAAGAATATATTCTATGTGAGAAAGTATTACTGCATTTTGTAGACTATTGTTTGGTGAAAAGCTTGTATGGATCTACCATTCAATTTTTGTAGCATCATGTGTTGGAGATTGTACTTTACCAACAAAGCCCACAATGTGTTCAAAGTGAATCAGGAGAGTAAATTACACTTTGTTATAATAGACAAAGAGCTCCCTGGTATACATTTTTGACCTATGTGTGTTTGAAGTTTAAATGATCATAAGGTATACATTAATTCATATTATCTATACTTTCGTGCCTGGCATTTAAAACGTCAATGAACCTAATTTTATTGTGGTAAATACAGACTTAGAGTAGCATAAATTAAACAACAGCAAAATCCACTCAGTACATAAACTAGTCCTTTTAAAAGACATAAAATCACTGATGAGTTAAAAAGTACTGAGTGATGACATAGTTTTAGTTTTAAGATGATTCCTTCGGTATTGTTACTGTTTTTCTCATGTTTCCTTCTGTTACTACAGTAGTATATTTATTTCTCAAAACAGATATGCCAATTAGGGAAGATTTAGCCACCGCTGAGAAAAAATCTACCCTACTGAGCTACAGTGGTATTTCTGTTGTCATAATATATCAAATACGCGTTTAAACAATTAGTAGAAATTTCAGTAAACATTTTTACTCTTTTGGCTTATTAGATGTAAATTAAGAATACACTGGAGCAAAATAGAAATTAGATGTAAATTAAGAATATATTGGAGTAGCAAAGCAAAATATCCAGAAGTTAAGAGAACCACAAACTTAGGTTATATATACAAGCCTTTCTATTTGTTTTTTAAAAGTAAGCTCTTAAAAGCTAAAGCCTGGAAGAAGAGAGTTTGTAATGCACTAGGAAAAAAAAAATATTAGTTTAGACTTTTCTTCTGAATATTGTGTACAATTTTTTTTTTCTTTTTTTTTCTGCTCAGCCCATCAGACAAAAAGACAATAAAATGATACAAATGCTACTTGAGGTCAGCCCATCAGATGATACTTGAGCTCAGGGCATCAAGAGGAACTTATAAATATATTTTTGTACATCCACTCAAATTATAGTTTTTGCACTGAAGGTAGAAGTGACCAAGAGTACGGGTAAAAAAAGTAAGGTAGGACCAAACGTGAGAGATAAAAGTTTTCCCTGCTGTTGGAGAACTGAGAGTGTCTGCTGGAGAGGTGATTGATATTAGCTTAGTATTTTTCTTTCTTTTCTGAATGCTTGGCCTTCCACAGGAATCTTCACCTTTTTTAATCTTACAGAGAAGTCGATCGCCTCTTTTCTGATGTTTAATGACTAATGGCTATTAATACCTACACCAGCTTATTGTACAGTATAAGGATTTTCTTCTATTTTTTTTTTTCTTGGGAAATTAAGACTTGCCTTAGAACCATAGAAGCTGTCCCCTGTTATCAACAGAACACTCTCATAGAGCTGTGTGTGACAACACTGTAGTGGTTTAAGCCCAGCTGGCAACTAAGCACCACATTCCCCCACCAGTGGGATAGGGGAAAGCATCAGAAGGGTGAAAGATAGAAAATTCATGTGTTGAGATAAAGACAGTTTAATAGGGAAAGCAAAAGCTGCGCACATAAGCAGAGGAAAACAGGGAATGAATTTACTGCTTCCCATGGCTGGGCAGGTGTTCAGCCGTCTCCAGGAGAGCAGGGCTTCATCACGCATAACAGTGACTTGGGAAGACAAATCACTCCAAATGTCCACCCCTTCCTCCTTTTTCCCCCACTTTATATCCTGAGCATTATGTCATATGATCTGGAATATCCCTGAAGTCAATTCTGGTCATCTGTCCTGGCTGTGTCCTCTCCCAGCTCCTCGTGCCCTTCCAGCCCACCCTCGGGTGGGGTGGGTGAGAGGCAGAAAAGGCCTTGGCTCTGAGTAGGGCCTGCTCAGCAACAACAGAAACATCTCTGTATTATCCACAGTCATTTCAGTACAAACCCAAAACACAGCCTCAAACCAGATACTGTGAAGCAAATTAACTCTGCTCTAGCCAAAACAAGCACGAATATATAGAAGTGTTGGGCTGATGCTTCAGGAATTGCAGCTCTTAATCATTTCACCCCCTCTCTCCTTTTTAATACAGTGAGCAAGTAGCCTTAAAAAAACCCAAACAAACCAAAACCTGCCCAAACAAACCAACACAAAAAGCAACCCCCAAAACAAAAACAAGAAACCTGGCTGAATATCCAGAGTCCTAGTCATTAATTACGAAACTCACAGCAGAGCAGTTAAAATGCACCTGTGCCACACATGTTGCCTTGGTATTCTAGGTATTTTTTAAACAATTACAACATTAATTCTTAACAAAACAACCGACATCTGGTCCACTCTGAACAAAGGATCACAGAAAATTGCCAGATTGAAACGGACTATCTAGTCCATTATGCTCCATTTGGCGGCAATCTAAACCTGCTGCTTCTAGAGGAGCCAGAAGTGACCTCTTGTGCGTTATGGCAAATGAAAACCTTCTCCACTCTCTGCTTTCTCTAGGACTTCTGTCAGAAAATTAATTTTCACTGTGGCTTACATAATAATTAGAACAAGTTGAACCATGCATTTAAGAAGCGTTGACCTTTTTAATATGAGGGTTTTCTTTCAATGAATCATTTCTGAAGATGTGGTAGCTATTTCTGACAATACAAACATGAGACTTGGACAAACGTCAGCTTAAGATTTTGTCGTATACTCTTCAGGCATTTACTGTTCATGTTAGTCATGTCTTAATTGCTTTTTCTGTGCATAGCGGAGCTTAAATTGCTTCCAGGAATAAGAGATGGTATAACTAAACAGCTGTACCTTCAAATCTTTGTGATTGCAGATGTGGGAAGGTACTCTGGAGTCCTTGACCACACACAGACCTGTTCAGGTAGGGATACACAGTGGGTTGACCCCGGGCTGAATGCCAGGCACTCGCCAAAGTCTCTCTCACATTACCCTCTACAACCAGAGAGGGAAGAGAAAATGTAACAAAGGGTTTATGAGTTCAGACAAGGACAGAGAGACATCACTCAGCAAATACTGTCATGGGCAAAAAAGACTAGGATTAGAGGTATTTATTGAATTTATTGCTAGCAAAATCAGAGCAGGATAATGAGAAGTGAAATAAGACCCTAAAAACCCCTTCCCCCAACACCCCTTTCTTCCCAGCTCTACCTCCTCCCCTCCAGCAGCACAGGGAGACAGGGAATGGGGGTTATGGTCATGTCCTAACCCATTGTTTCTACAGCTGCTCTGGAAGAGGAGTCCTTCCCTTGCTCCAGCACAGAGCCCCTCCCAGAGGAGACAGTTCTCCATGAACTTCTCCAGTGTGAATCCCTCCCAGAGACAACAGTTCTCCACAAAATGCTGCAGCGTGGGTCTCTCTACCACAGGGTTACTCCTTCAGGCACAGCCTGCTCCAGCCTGGGTTCCCCACAGGGTCACAAGTCCTACCAGGAAACCTGCTCCAGTGTGGGTTCCTCTCTCCATGGGCCTGCAGATCCTTGTCAGAAGCCTCCTCCAGAATGGGCCTTCCACAGGGTCACAGCCTCCTCTCAGATATCCCCCTCCTCCAGGGTGGGCTCCTCCCTGGGCTGCAGGTGGATCTCTGCTCCCCTGTGCCCTACACGTGCTGCAGGGGCACAGCTGCCTCCCCATGGTCTCACCAGGGGCTGCAGGGGAATCTCATCCCCTAGTGCTTGGAGCAGCTCCTGCCCCTCCTTCTGCACTGACCTGGGTGTCTGCAGGGCTGTTCCTCTCACATGTCCTCACCCTGCTCTTGTCTGGCCACAATTACAGCTGAGCCAGATTTTTTCTTTTCTTTTTTTTTTTCCTCTTAAATGTGTTATCTCAGAGGCATTACTGCCATTCCTGATTGTCTCAGCCTGAGCCAGCTGCAGGTCTATCTTGGAGCCATCTGGCATTGTCTCAGTTGGACACGGAGGAAGCTTCTGGCAACTTCTCAGCACCCACCCCTGTAGCCCCCCCACTACCAAAACGTAGTTATGCAAACCCAATACAGGATATTAATCAGCTATTGCATTATAAGACCAGTGGAGGAAGTTTCTGGAAAGAAAAGGAATTTCGCGTGAAATTATTTGCTTTTTTCCTTCTCACAAATGTTGATGATTAGTTTAAAAATATCAATGATTACATAAAAACATGAAGGTTTTCAACATATTCAGATTTTCCGTATCTTTGGTAGTTTCATAGATGCTAAAAGAAAGAAAATGCAATTAATATATTATTTCATTTTTGATTCATTGGCCTTACATTAATGCAACGTTACTTTCATCCAGATTTCTTCAACTCACTTCGAAGCTAAATAATTTCATTATTACCTTTGTATCATCCTGTCTACTATATGACTCAATCTCTACTATAAGTTCTCTCTTCAAGGAGTAAAAATAAAGAATACAGTGAAAGAGAAGGTTCTGATCTGTCTTCAGCTTTCTTTCTTATGGTTTCTGTCTTAGCATTTTCCATTGGCCGAGTTTTGAAAAGACTCAAGTGTTTATTTTTTCTTCTGTCAAGACAGAGAAGATGAAAATGTTTTCTCTCAAACGAGTAGAGAGACATATTCAATTGGCCATTTCCCACTTTACAGGAGAAAGGAAATTAAAAGAAGAACTGGAAACTGTATTGATTAAAGTTTTGGAAATGTGTAATATGAAAAACATTAGCTCAGTATTCTGTAGTGCATATACAGTTCATTCTAGATAATACCTAATTGCATTAGATATCCAAGATATTGTTAACAAGACATTTTTAAGCTCATTTTCTCTAAACTGCAGAGTTTATGTGTGTATCTACATGTGCCAGCAAAATATATGTATTGTCAAAGTCTGTATAGATTTTGCTCTCATTTTCAAAGTAATCAGCTAAGCTTTAGCCACAGAAGGCAATTTTGGGGGCTTGATGTAGAAAGTCCATGAAAAGGAGAAAAAAGATTGTATAATGAAATAAAACTATTAGTAAAGCTCAGTCAAATACAGAGTAGTAACCTCACCATACCACATGCATCCTTCTGGCCCACACATTATTCTATAGAATGGAAAAAGCCAAAAGAAATATAGACCGGGAGAAAAACAAAATTGAAAAACAGCCTGCAGCTGATGGCAGAGGTAGCTGTGGATGGCAGAGTGTAGTTCATTCACCAGTGTCATTGAAAGAAGGAGTAAAAGTGAAATTTTAGCACAGAGGTAACTGCCAAGGAGAAGAAATTTCCATTAATGGAGAGCTGAAAATTTAGCCTCAGTCTCTGAAATTTCTTGTTAATAGGAATGGAGTTTAATATGCATTTATGTCTCACTGAAAAAAATTCTAGGCTCTTGTTCTGATATCTTTGCTGTCCCCATTCCCTGTGTAATTGGAACTACAGATATGCTGCATGTTTTGAACTGAAGCCTCCCCAAGAGTCTGGTGAACTTCTGCTTCCAAAAGCAAGGGCAAACTATAAAGGATATTCTCAGATCAAATGGATTTCTTCCCTACTGTATAGTTTGAAAATGGCTAGGGGCTTCAGTGGCCCTGTGAATGTTTCCTAATCTTATATCTAAAAAACTAGGTTCTTCAGCAGTATTCTCCATTTTCGATATTTCTTTCTTTTCCTTTGGGCCTCAAAGGGGTAAAAGAAAAAATAACCATATTACTCAATCTTTTACCTTTTTTATTAGTTTGGTGGTTTTTGGGGTTTTTTTCCATGTCTTTCTTATGATGCTGATTTTTGCTGTGATATGTGTGTGCCAAGATCAGGTTACTTGGTTGTCAGCCATGTAATGACAACATGATTCTTTTCACACACCACTTACAGTAGTGCAACCCAAGATAGTTTGTTTCTCCTCCTGTTTTATTGAGGATATCACAATCATTTCTGTGTCGTTTGCCCTCTCTCTGATTAGGTATATATCAAGACTGATATAAAAGTTATAATTTTCCTGTAATATTTTCCCTGTGAATGCTGCTTCTCCATTGTATTTGCTTTAAATCAGATTCAGCATCTGGCAGCCTTATTTTGTATTCCAGCTCAGACTGTAAATGTGCATAGAATTTATTTAATTGAAAATGAAGTTAATGATAGACCACTAAATTCTATCATATATCCCTGAATGTTGAAATCATTTACTATTGCTAATGTAGACCATAAACCCAAATTCCTCTGCAGTCATCAATTCTGGCTAGAAATTTATTCAGAGTGTCATCTTCACCTCTTCACTGCTTGATTAATGTGCTCTAGTATGGTATGTTTAAAGAATGTAGAATGGCTGAGTTAGTTGAGTCCTATGAGGTCTTTGCCTTTTCAATTTCTTCCACCTCTTTCAAATTCCAGAGCATTCTCGTGCCACGTGCCTTTTCTTTGTCCAGAACAAAATTACTCCTGCACAATCACTCAGGAAAGGTCTAATGCAGAGACCAAAACTCCTAAAAGCCTCTGAGATTCTTGTTTGCCAAGCACGGAAAAAACCAAACCATTGGATGTTCACTCAAAGCACTCAGTATTTCTTTCCTTCTGCTTTTTGTTCTTTACCGTCCCGTGCTCAGATCCTTATTTATAAAGAAGAAATGTGTTTCAAAAACATGCCAGAGACTGATGTGCAAATAACCAGCATGGATATTTGCATGTTGCTTCCGAATACACCCTTTATGCTCTTCTACCATTTTATAGAAATGAGTGTGGTCTGAGCCTTGAGAAATGAATAGGAAAGATTACATGTGCCAGCGTGCAAAATGGGTTATAATGACCTTTATGCAACAAAACAAATCTCTGAGAGGACAGAAAAAAAACCCCTACTTTATCAACCTTCTACAAGTTGTGATTTGCATCCTCTGAGCACATTCGTGCCTGTTCTCTGAGAGATTTTTTTTTCAGTTGAAGGAAATTTTAGTTCTCTCTATGCACTCTTCTTTTTCTCTTTGCAAGAACAAAGCTTTCCACAGTGGGCACTGTGTCAGGTTATCTGATGGGGTCTTTGCCATATTCACAGATCTTGAAAAGTGTGCAGGTATCTCTAGGTTCACAGAAAATGAATATTTTTCTCATTAATGAGCTGTCAACACTTTCTGTTCCTGTAATAAATACTCGGGTGCTCACCTTTGCAGCTCGTCCGTACATACAGCACAACCAGCAAATGTATTCTCAAGGTTCCACAGAGGCTGTGCTGCTCAGTGTTTCATGTGGGACTAGTAGCAGATCAATTAACAAGTGATTACCTGCTTTACATGGTTATTTTTTGGGTCATTAACTTCTTGAGGAATGTTTAGGGAAAGTACTATCTCTTGCCGTTTAAACTGCTAAAAAACCCTAGCCAATTACTATGTAAATCACTCATTCTAAGCAAGTTGGTGTTATCTTACCGAGATTCTAATAGAGTTGCTAGTTACTGGTTTTGACTCTCAGTAGTTGATCTCTACATAGAAATATGTTTTGCTCTGTATGACTTATTGGAAACAGTAAAAATTGCTGGAAAATGATTAATCCTGCAGTGAAATTATATGTTTTAACTTTTTTTTTTTTTTTTCATTTACACTTAATATCCTTCATTTAGTACATAAAGGAAAGCATTAGGGAATTGGGTCAGCAAATGCAATCTCTGTCTATATGGGTGAGTTTCTGTAAATATCTAGAGTTAAGCAGGTAATTGTGGTCACACCCTGGCTTTTGGTCTATTTCCTGGGTTTTAGTTAGTTACCTGATTTGATTTCCCTTATAAGATCAAAACAGCAACAGATGAATCTGAGTGGTTCCATTTTGGATAGGTGACCCAAATAATTATGCCTAATTTTTATTATAATGGCTTATATGATTAGCATCTGTTAGAACTCAGGACATTTTTAAACACTTGAGTTTTGGCTACCGAAAAGTAGACTTTAAAAAATTAAAATTAAAAGGATATTAAAGGAGGCCACTACCCTTAGTTTAAGTAAAACAGACAGTGCATACATATTGCTGCCCGACACTCTCTTAAAACCTCAGATTAATCAACGTTTTGATATCTTTGCCAAGCAATATATCTTTGACTGCAGTTGTACTGTTACTGCTAATATTTGATTTAAATCATACAGAAAATTAAACTGATTCTTCTTGCCCTACACCATATAGAAATGATGAACAGCACCATGCTCCGCTCTTTGCATATATGTTTCCTTTTCAAAAACTAATCACTTTATCTTTCATTTTCGACCTTAAATTCAGTTTGTTTAAAAATTCCTTATAGATTATTCCTTCTAGAGTTTCACCAGTCTTGTTGCTTTTCCTTGGATTCTCTTCAGGGCATCTATTAGTTACTAGTTATTTTACATATATACATACATATTTATTTTTTTATATATAGATAAATATGTATGTTATCATGGTTTGGACTAGAATGAGCAGAAACTGGTCTGGAAGACACTCAGGAAAGTCAGGACCTCCTACTATCCATGGTGCTGAAAAAGCCTCACGTAAAAGGGAATAATTTATACGTAACCATCTACTCCAGAACTGCAGTAAATTTTGGAATTCAGAGACAGTAGTAGCTTAGCTCCTATAGATACTCTCAGTGTGATATATTGCAGCACAGGCACCTGGTTTGAAACAGTTATTGGTGGGCTACAAACTAATTCCCTCTCAGAAACTCACCGTTTTGTGCTGCTTTAGCATAAATTGCTCATGACCCGAAGGGACATTTTGTTCTTGTAGGTTTTGCACTGGCTGTTGTCTACTAAGCTAGAATTTCAATTAGTATAAGATGACATCTACAGCAAGAAAAAACATCAAACACAATTTTTAAAGTGCAATCCAAAAGCAATGGGATTTATTAAAATAACTGCTTCTACATCTTGCTACCCAAGAATAAAAATAGACTGGGGGGAGGAGTGATGTTTTATTGTTGTTTGTTTTGTTGGGTTTTATTGGGGTTGTGTGGTTTTTTGTTTGTTTGTTTGTTTTGTTTAAAAAAATACTTTGAATTAAAGGTTTGGTCCAGAATTCCAATGACCTAGTTTCATTCCCTAATAGATTCTTCCGTGAAACCCAGTGTGTAAGTTTATTCCCACGTCTCTTATTTTGGACAAATGTATAAGTGGGTATTTGTTAACATACCAAATAAATTCAAACTTAAGCCTTTAGAGGTAAAATCTAATTCAATGTATTCTTATTATTTGCTTTATGATTACCAGTATGGTAAATCAATTACTGATTTTAGCATTTTTCAGTTCAGATCCAATGCAAATTAATTAAGTTGTGCATATTGCTTGCACTTTAAGAAATGATGCACTGTGATAAATTATTGAGTGAAGCAGAAAATATAGCTGGCAAATCCTTTTTAGAATCCTATCTTTAGTTAATCACCTTTTATCAAAATGCCAATGAAAACACATCACTGTAAAGTGAAAATTTTTCTCTAGTAACTTATAGCTGTAAAACACTGATGCGATTGTTTGCGTTTACAGCATCATATCCTGAACGATGGGTGTCTGATAAAAACCTATCTTAAACAAAGCCTCCCAAATACTTTGTCTTATCATGTTGTATGGCACTTAAAATTAATAGCAGTGACATTACCAGGTAGAAAATCACCACTTTAAAATGCAGAATAACTCCAAACTGTTGTGCAAGATAATGAAACTAGAACATTTAGGAATATAGCAATATGATGATCCCGTATCATCAAAGCAGTTAGACCTGTTTTGCGAAGTATGAAGATTTCTGTTGATTTCTGTGGGAACAAATTTTAATTAAATGTGCCTTGAACGGGGTGAGGTTAATCTGCTATATGTATGGCCTTTGTAGATTTGCTGATTAAATGCCCACTTTGTTATAATGAGGGATAAACTTATATATGGTTGTAAAACTGCAAATTAAATTTGTGCCAAATTAGGTAATGGTGTAACTGTATATTAGTTTGTCTTGAGAGCACATGTTAAGTATTCTCCTTTGAAATGTTACCTACCTAAATTGTTGAGGTTTGGAAATTATATATTTCCAGTTTCTGAGCAATGAGTTTCCATTAGTTTTCTTTTGATTACCTTTCAGGTCACCTTGCATTCTTAACTTGTTACTTTGCAGCTACAGAGAATAAAATATTTAAAGTATCATGAAGGCACCAGGGGACAAAAAAAAGCCAAACAAACCAACAGTAGTTTAAACAGGGGCTTGAAAGCATCTGGAGATGGAAAAAGGATGAATGTGTCAGGAAAGACATGAAAAAAAAAGAAAATAAAAGAAATGAGAGAATTACAATAGGGGAGCTTTCTGGTCTCTGACCATTGCAAATTTTCCTATGCACTCACATAAATCACGGAGAAAGGAAGAAAGAAATACTCAACCAAAGAAAAATCCCCATTATATCACATGCACATCTTTGCTCTTTTCCTTTTTCAAAGTAGGCTTAGAAAGAACAAAGGGCTTAGAACTGTTCAATGATATTATGCCAGGGAAGTACTGTACTTGAGGTTCCATTTTTTCACCTCAAAGAGGATTTAATTCAGCTGTCAGAGGGGGCTTTTTAGTTTGTAGACAGAGTACGGACAGGGAGAATTCTGTTTGTTCTTTAGAAATAGTCCAAAACATTCCAATCTTTGTGAAAAATTCTTGAAGCTTAAATAGGAAATAAATTCAAAGTCAAATTCCCTATTAAGATAACCATGATGCTTGTTTCTTATTCCTCAGAGAACAGTATATCACTGTTCTACTGAGGCTAAAATAAGCTTCGTATAAAAATGAGTGCTCACTTTATTGAAGTTTTTTTGATTTTATGTGAAAGTCAAACATGTCTTAAAGTTATACAAGGTCAATTATTATTCTAATTTAATTTTTTTTCACTGGTGCCATTATTTTTTGATCTAGATTAGGCTGAAGTTACTACCTACCTGTACTGTGACCCAATAATGCTTCTTCCTTTTTTAGGGCAGTGACAACACAGAGACCACTAAGACAAATATCTTCCCGTAAGTCCTTACTCTTAGATAATTTAGAGAAAGGCAGCTTATGATACTTAAAATAATGTTATGGTGGCCAAGAACCCTTGTTTAATTTTCCTGTCATCACCTTGGATATGGTGAGGGAAGAATTTTTTGTACAATCCTGCTAGGAGTTGCTATCACTAGAGCCATGCAAATGCAGTATTTTTTGGTTTTGTAAAGACAGGTTCGATTTTAACCTGTGTCTTCCCTCTGTTTGTGGTTCAAATTTCATGAAAAAAGACATTTCAAGGGAAAAAAAAAAATTGAGGTGGATTTCAGCTTCTGGTTTATATAAGAAAGTGTTTTGTTATGTTACCAAGGAAAAATCATTAAAGACCTTGGATCATCAGTTTGGTTTACAGGACTTCACCGTCGGTGACGACAAATTCAGCTGAGCTCTCACTATGAAAACTGCTTTTAGAGAATATAATTTAACAGTAAATTTAAAAATAGTGTCTGTGGGCTTGGAATTAGTCAAATACAAACAATTTCCTATATGTACATTTCTGTTTTTACTATGGTTGATGACACCATATTAGGGTAAGCTCACTTTAACATCCTGCTTCCAGTAGAAGATAAAGACTGGGCAACTCTTTGTACATTACCAAGAATGACTACTATGCAAGGAAGAGTCACACTAAACTTTCTTACACTTCCTGTTTTACTTGTTTTGGAAGGCATTAAATAGTTTCCTTGTTTGTTCTGTCTCTCTGTATTTTTTCGAGAAAAAGGAAAATTGTCACATAAAAAATAGACTTTCTCCTTCCTATGTAGGAACTAGAAGCAGGCACCAAGGCCATCGGTGGTCACAAGGAAGGGGCACCCAGCAGGGCATTTATAGCTTGGACTCAGTTGATTGGACCTGCCAAACTAGATTGTTCACTGGTGTAAATGGAATGCAGTTCCCACTGATGCTGAAAGAAATCACACCACCTGGGGACCCCAAGTCCAAATTATCTGAAATCCTGTAGGCAAAAAAATTAGGATGTGACCAAGCACTTTTTTCATAATACAGGAACAACTTTAATTCTGGGCATTCTTACCGTGCAGTTTTGGAGTGGGAAATATTAACATGCTTTCTATTGTGTTTATGTGCAGGTTAAAAAAGTTACAATTCATTCTTTCTATTAGGGGATACGCACACACACACATATATATAACATAAATGCACATGGTATTTCAAGTCCAACGTTAATCCTAGGCTTGCAATAATATCGGGGTAAGATTTTTATGTAGTTATATTCAAATTAATGCATTATTCTATTTATTTTACACTGGTTTAACTAAGTAATTTAGACATCAGTCTGCTAATGTTGATGTAAAGCAGAATAACTCCTCTGATTTATACCTAATAAGAGCCTGGTTCTATACCTTATTGCTGAATTTGTTGAGCATTTCTTTTCCCTCCCAGAAGACAAAATTCTTGTTTGTTTGGAAGGGTTTTTTAACCTCTTGGCTGAGTGATACATTTCTTTTTATCAGCCACCTGCATCTCCTCAATGCATTCTGAGGCAAAAATCAAGGCATAGGAAAGTCCAATTTTAAATTCAATCAGTTCCCAAGTTGTCTGATGCAATGGTTTCCATTTCAACAGCTGCCTCTGTCTGCTTCACCCACATGGAGGAACCAGCTTCCTCTGGAGATCTGAAAATGTACAGTTGGCAGCTAAAATTCAATTTAAGCCTGGCCAGGTACAATTTTATTGGCACTGGTCCCAGGTCTTGCAATTGACTTTTAACCCCCTCAGAGCTTTCCTTGTGTGCCTGATAGAGCTGTGCGCTGCGTGACAACTTCAGTGAAGTCCAACTGCTGCCTTTTGTTGCTCTGTGCAGCAAAATATTCTGAGCTCATAAGCCACCAGCTCTGCATTTGAGTGGCATTTGTAAGAAGCCTTCATGTTAATTATCCTCACAGAAAATAGCAAGTGATATTTGCTGTTATAAACAACTGCTTTCTGAAAACTACACCAGAGAATACTGCTCACTTTTCCAATGTTTCATGATCACTAATGTTCAACTTTTTTGACTCTGAAAAGCCTTTTCTTATTTTATAAACAATTTGCAGCACTTCCAGTCTCTCTGATAATTGCTCCCATAACTGAGCCTTCAAAATGATTCACAGAAATAGTAGGTTAAAGGGTTTATCCCTTAGCAGAAGAAAAGAGTAACGGGATTCCTTCTGTCCCTAGAGTTTGTTGTTCTAATAGATAGCAAGTCATGATAACAGTGGACTAATGTGAAGTATTAAAAAATTTCTCCACCCCGGGGTCCTTCCTTATGTTATGGCTGAGCTTCACTTTTTTTTTAGGCCATTTAGCAAAAGAAGCAGCAAATCAAAGGAAATTACAAGCAAAACAGTGGCCTTCAAAAATTCAAGCTAGAAACATCACAGCAGAACAGAATTTGCATATCTTTATTCCCTAGTCTTTCTGTGTGGAAGAGTTCAAAATGACCATGATATCATAGTTCTGGGTACTAGAGAGCACAGAATCATTAACTAGAGTCATATGTTAATTTGACTGGTAAACAAAAGGGCTGGTCTGTGCATCATCTGTGACAGTAACCTTCTAGATTAAAGGGGAAAAAAATGACATCCTAGAAATCTTTGAAATCACATGGTGTTTACTTCATCCTTTCACAGCAGTCTGGCAGCTAGCCACAGGTAATGCAAGCAATTTAAGCTCACAAAGGTATTTAAGCTGCCCAAACCTATCTGCTTAGGGAGGTACTCCTCACATCCACCAGTATTCTGCAATGTAGGACAAGAAGGGAATAAAGCAATGGGAGAAAGTTACTAGCAGTAATTATTCATCAAAGCCCTTCCCCTTCTGCCATCGGTGACTTACAGATTGAGAACTGGTAGTTTCAAAGGCGGGAGAGAGGGGAAATCTGTTTTCTTAGGTGATGTTCACAGGTCTTTGCCTCCTTACTTCTCACTGCATAGTACTATTACCCTGGTGGTCTGAAGTATTTCATCAGATGAAAGGAAAGAGGGAGCTTTGAGTAACTAACTGAATTCCAGATCACTTGTTTTTCAAGAAAACAGTGGGCACAAATGTATAAAATATGAGTATCTGGGAAAAAGTGGAATGAAAGAAGATTTTTGAGATTCTTTTTCACTGTGAAACTCATGTCAAAGATTGAGTCTTTGGTTTGAAGACCAAGCATGGCTGAGTCAGTTTGGATGAAACACGAGCGTTAGGAGTTTGCATTGTTTCTCCCAGTGCCCATGTTTTTGACTGAAATATCAATAGACTGGTCTCACTTCTCTTCCTTAATGTTGCAAAACACTATATTTTCTTAATCCAGTCTAGCACTGAAGAAGAAAGCAAGGAGTCTCTCTAGGCTGTGGGCCACCTCTGACTCATTTTCAATGGAGTTGAAAGAGTTCAGATCAGTGTTAGAAAGGATCAGAATTTACGGGCACTTGTTTTGCCCAAACATCTGCATTTTCTGAAGTTTTATAATCTTTCCTGACTAAAGTAAATGGGGGCAGGAGTAGTGGGTTTTTTTATTTTTATTTTTAAATGGGAGAGGGGAAAAGAAACAGAGACCAGTTAGTTACACCAATAAGTTACTGAGAACTGGGAAGTTACATTTATTTTCAGAGGAACTGTGATGTAACTGAAGCACAGCTCAGGGACCCAGCAGAACTGGGTGCTGAGGAGCCACAAACTTCTGTTAAGGAGAAAGGGATATGGAAGTAGAGAGGAGCTAAGACAGCTTTAACTGTTTATTTACGCAAACAGCCATGTCTTGTATTGCTTGAGGTTAATTTCTCATTACTCATGATTCAGCAAACTCTCTGTGCAATGCTTCACCACAGTGTTCTCATAGAGACATTCCGTGATAAAAACAAATTGTGTTTTCTAGCATCAAGAATATTTTTTCTATTGTCTTGGGTTTTTTCCATGCTGAAAGTATTTGCGAACAAACTTCACATATAGAAAATGGCAATGGCCAGCCAAGGTTGTGACTGATAAAACCTAGGCTTAATGAAGTTCATTTGCTAAAATTGTCCTTCAAGATAATTGAGATACAGCACCTTGAGCAGTGGGCCATATCTACTGCATCAGTTTGGAAATGGAATTCTGTTTGTATGGCAGTTGCTTTTAGATAATGTGTGCAATTGTCTATGAAGAGCAGCTAGATAATTCCTGTGAGTGACTCATTGTGTAGTTGCATTCAAATAAGTACTGTAATAAACCTTAAGATTGTTTTCTTCAGCAATTCATCAGAAATTTACTGTACAAAAAAAGTCAATACTGGTCTAGAAATTTCTACAGATAATTTTCCCATCTAAAACACTATCACAAGAGTTCTAAAGGATATATTGAGGTAGCTGTATTTTATGAATGCAAATTCCATTTACAATAATATAGGTTAGGTAAATCATCATTGTTGGGTTGAGAAAGGTATGGATAAACACATTAGAGTGTGTCTAGAACTTTAGGAAACAAACAAGAGGAAGGAGAAATTATTTAAGCAGAAGAGGCATTAGATAAGTAGGGAAGTAGAACCATAGGATCCTCGTCTGTTGACAAAACAGGCTGTGAGACGTGATGTACTTACCAGTTTTAATAACAAGCTGTCTTACTGGGATATCAGTGACAAACTCTCAGTGATTGAGGAATGTTGTTGGGAGGTATAAAAAGAGATATTGCATGTTCCAGATAGAAATGTCATTGAAGAAATGAGCACAAATGCTGTGTTTTTCATGGGTTGGCTGAAAGACAAGGAGGTGGCTTCACAAATTGGAACCTTTAACTGTCAGAATTGGTATCACCATAACTTCCAATGACCCAGGAGAAGTCATATATGTGCAGGGAGAAAGAGGAGAAGAGCAATTCCCCGGACAGAAGAGTACGGATGAGGAATAGGATTGACATTGCTCTGTTTACGGCGACCTCTTGGCTGCATTTTGGTTCCATTTATTATAATCATAAGTTTCTGTGAAACTGTGTAGTTATTCTTAGAGAGTGAATGTATTTGTTTCCAAAAGAGCAACTGGGTATATGTTGTGTACCAGATGCTCTGCAGAGACTTTCTCTGGTAATTTTCTCCTCAGGTAAGAATTATCAAATACTTGAGTTACACCAACTTCTAATAGTCTCATTGTTCTCAGGTTCTTAACTATGACACTGTACAGTACAGCATAGTGAAATTTATTCATGAAAGTAGCCTCATTTTCCCTGTGATTATCATTGTTCTAAAACATCAGCAGTAAATATTGTACTATTGAACTCAACTCTGATTAAAGGGATTAGTATCATTGAGTAAAACAGCCATCTCTCTTAAAGTTTGAGTTTCACAAAAAATAATGAGAAGCCCTTGATCTCCCTTGCCCGGTGATACAGCCTGTGGGAATAAACAGAGCTAACTTTGTATGTTGAAAATTGGGAATAAAGTGCATTACTTCAGGCTGAAATGAATCTAGGGTTTGTGGTTGGATAGCTTTTAAAAATTTGGATATATAGCTATATATAGCTAATTGCAACACTGCCTGTAAACTCTGCTAAAATCTTGTGGTCTCAACCTTACCTCCTGAGATGTTGTGTCTGGCAGTTTGCCTGGGTTGCCTACAGAGTGACAAAACAGAAATATTATGTGTGAGAAAATATATACCGGCTATCACAGGCAATGTCTTCCATGTCACACGAAGGTTTTATTAATTGTGCAAGATGTTACTTGAAATAATATTTTTTGCTGCACTGACTTTCCTGAGAAGGTTCTTTTTTACTGAGGCTAAACTTATTTTGCACTCTAGTGAAGTATAATGGTTTGCAATTTTCTTTTTTTTGCTTACCATGTCTACAGGGTATCCCGCCTCAGTGAAGCCTGTGGAAGCTTATCAACCAGTATGTGCCCCTTCAGAAGATTACCTGCATGAATATTTAAGGAAATTATTCTGTAGAGATCCCTCACATTGTTACTGTTCTAAATATTCCTTTGTAAATAAACTTATGGGCCTCAGAGGAAGAAAGCATGCTCAATTACCTTCTACAGAGCATTTTTACTAAATACCAGGGTGAAGAATATGATGGTCAAGAACAGACAAGACTTTTATTATAAACTGGTCTCAGTAGAATTTAATTTGATTTTTAGCAGGTTAAGCACTTATGCTTGCATTCTGCATTTGAGCACTAAAATTTCTGTGCAGTGCGTATTCTTTACATACATTGCCTTCCCTTCCTCATGGTGATACAAACTACAGTTTTGGGTTCGGGGCTTTTGTGTAGTTTTCATTTTTCTCCTAAAACGTTCTGTTCTGACAGTTCTAGTACACGGTGATCCACGAAGTTTTCTTATCCAATTCTCAGCTATCCATAGATATAACACATTTAGTCTTCTCCATCATTCTTTGCTCAGTCCCATTGAAGCTGCTGTCACTGCAACATTTTACTTTCTTCGATCAAGGCAGGCATGAAATTTCCAGTGGAGCGAATGCGAATGCTAAGGCAGCTGCATGGGTCAGTAGGCAGATGGAAGAGGGGAGGGTTTGGGAAAGCTAAACAGTTTGCATCCTTCTCTAAAAGACAGCAAACCACAGGGCAGGGATCTGCAATCTGATGATTTGACAGTGCAATGCCCTTTAGTTGTTTGACTGGATTTACAAGTTCTGTTTAGCTGACAGATATTTTGGCTAATACCCTTCCCTAGTCGTTTTCCTTTTGACTATCAGAAGTTCTGTTTAAAAATTTAAGCAAGCTCTTGTTGTACAGCAAAATAAACAGATTTCCTCTTACAGATAGGAGACACTCTCTAAGATTTTTTTTTTTCTAGGAATACCCCAATGAATACAAAATATTGACCTAAACAAATACAGTTTACTGACAGTGCCAGTAAACAATCTGGAAAATAATTCAGAGGATGTAGCTTTATTTTGTTTGGAAACTGCTCTTCCAAGCTTACAGCACACAGTCCAATATATTTTTCTCCTCCGTGTATTTTTGTAATTAGTCACTCTCCTGACTAGAAATTAAATCATTAGCTTTTAAAGACACTAAATTAAATAAAATTGTAGCTATATAAGAAAAGTGTGGAAATACAAAGGTATATGCAGTAAGTGAAATTTTAGTGGTTAAATATTTTTTGAGTTTCTGAGGTAATTGTTAGTAAATATTTTGACTTTCTGAGGTTAGATGGTTTTAAATATACTGTGTCTAAAATCCGTGTGAAAATCAACATGTATCTCTTTTAAAACAATAGGATCAATGGTCCTGGAATAAAGATGGACAGAGGTGTTTGTAATGCTCATTACTGTAATTAAGTGAAAGAAAAAAAAAAAAACAAACCAACTTTTGCTGGGATCACATGTTGACTATTCACTGAATTGTGCCTTGAAATCATGAGCAAAAATAATTCTGTTTCTGCTGGCCCAAAGTCTCCGCTTGAGGCTTTTGAGAATGGACCAGCAGCAGTGTGTGTATCACCAGAAGAGGCCAAGGATGAAGCACTGAAAGCACAGACTGTCCATCCCCTCCTCTCCCAGCTTCTAGTGTAATTCTCAGGTATCTGATGATATCTGTGGGAATGTGACTATGAATATCTCAAACTCCAAAACACTGAACAGTGGGAAGTGTGTGGGATGAGCCACAGATGGAGAGGATGAAACCAAGAACACTGGCTGTCAAGAGGAAAGCAAACCGCAACTTTATTACATTTTGGGTGTCCTACATTCCGACTCAGCCATCTAAATGTTTCAGCAGGTATGCCTGCATTAGCATAAGAGTGAGGTTTTGAAGTTCGTCTCCTTACTGTCCTTCCTTCTGTGCACTGGTTTTCATCTCAGAGCAGCCTGATGGCATGCAAATGAGATTCCTTTTGGGACAAAGTAAGCCGGAAACCATGCTCCAGGAATATGCCTGTTTGCTCCAAGCATTAATGTGTATGAGCCTCCAAACTACTGTTATTCTGAGCTAAAACTCTCCTATGCATGTCATGAATGCATTTCAGGTCCTTAAACAGCAACTTTTTTTCTCAGAAGACCCGTTCCTATTTGGTCAGACATTGTCATTGAACCTTGGACTGTATTTCAGTGGGAGAGGAAGGACAAGTTGACTCAGTCATTCTCATGTCTTATTTCTGTGAATATATGAAGCATTCTCTGAATTCACATAAATCTTAGTGCAATAGAGAGGCTCCAAGCATTTAGTTTTTGACAGGAGTTGCTGAGGTTAAAGATGAGAGACAGACTGAGAGGGTTTGCTTGCTGAAACTTTCTAGGTATCCTCTTTTTTTCTCTACTGCTGAATTTGAATAGTCCTTAAGATAATGTTAACTGAAACACTGATGAAATGTGCTAAATATGCACAGTGTAAAACACTGCTTCTGCTAGACCTGTCTGGCTTGTATAATCCCAAATTCTCAGCAGTGCAACTGTGCACAACAGAAGCTGTTCATATTTAATGCCTGAAATCCCCTCTAACCACGCTGCTGCCCTGGGAGCTCCAAACCAACTGCACGTGCAATTTCAGAAACCGAGTCCGGTGTGCACAGAGGAGCTGTGGCACGAGGAGCTACTGGGATTGCTCTGCTTCCAGACCTCCTGCAGTGGCATTTGAACTGCAGCTACTGATCGCTTTTCAGAGCAGCAGCTGTAGATGCTGCAGTTTTGCAAATACTTTTCAGGGTTTCCTCTATGAGTGTGGGTATGGGGGTGTGTGTGTGTTCACTGCTGCCCTGGAAGGCTATTTCAGTGATTAATGAATGAACTGATAAGATGAGGTGAATCTGTTGTGGAAAAAAAGTATTTTTGTGTGTTACTACTCATAGGAAACCACAGACAGCAGTGTGAGTGAGCAAGACTGTTTACAGCTGTAGAAAGCAAAACTATCTGTATGTCTAGATTTCTGTCACAGGAGAATGCTGCTGTCATGGTGTAGCCATTTGGGCCCTTTGGCCAGGACAGATTTATCCAACTTAAGAAGCCTGATTAATGAAACATGGTAAACATGCTGATTCCCCTAACTAAAACCAATATTAACCCTTTGCATCTTTATAATGTGTTCTTTACGAGTCATTCAAGAGCCTAACTGATGCCTCAGCACCTGCTACTCTGCAGCACAGGCACAAAATGACTAACAGAAGTTTTGGTATTGACAAAATTACTTAGTGATAACAATATTTGTTACCTGTGTCCAAAACCATTCCATATCTATGTCTATAATCCCTGCATATACATATTTATCTATAATCCATTCATGCATTCTTTTTATGATAGCATACTGAACAAAGCTCCTTTTCAGCTGTGAATACAAGATAAAATTAATCTAAAGCTTCAAAATTCACTGTACGATTTAGAGGAGCTGTCTGATCAAATGATAGATTATAACTGAAATCAAAACCTGATTACTAGGCCTTCATTTTCCATTTAATATATATTCTTGATGTCAGATATCTCATTCAGAAAATAAGTCAAGGACACAAGCTGGTTTTTTTTCTCTGTATAGATACTGTTCTGATATCAGTTCTCAAGCAGACTTGGTCACAAGAAAAGCTCCAAGTAATAAAACTGCTTTCCTCCTTCATACAGCAGCTCTGAGTACACAATGTATTCTAAGTGCACATATTCTGAGCTTCTTTGGGCATTAGTATTGCTAAGGATGTAAGAATTTCATGCCCTAACCTGTCATCTTCCTCTATTGTTTGCAGCAGCATTCAGGAGAAATAAATAAAAATCAACATGTAGTAGGTCTAGAAAAGAAATCTCTGCAATTTGTGTCTGTTGAAAAGTTCTTCTGTTATTTAGTAAAATGCTTGTTAGTGTAAGTGCTCATCCTCTCAGTTATAATGAAAATTAAATTGAGGAATAAAAAATTAGGATAGTTTGGCCGTGATCATAAAATGTTTCTTCTTTAGATAAGAAAATAGCAAGGATTATTATCATGCACTATTGCACAAAAAAAAAAGAGCAGTCTATCAGAGTTATAATTCTATTAATAAATTAAAACAATGGCTAAATTACCCCAGCTATGATATTTTAAAGAATACAATGCTATTTAGCTACATTTATTTGATATTTTATAGTTGGTATCATTAATTGCAAGTCAGCTGTTCGATTTTTCATGAGAAGGGATAGGGATGGAAAATGCTGACAATTCACTTAAGTATTTAATAATTTATATGCTGTTAATTCCTTTGACTCATATTGCTGCATGTTATAACAACTCATAAGTAAACCATCTGCTGATGACATAAACGAAGCAAGAACTTGAAATTGTATTAATTAAAAGATTTCTGATTATACTAGCTTGGAGTCTTTATCTGCAAGCTCATGCACAGTTTCAGCAAGGGCCAGTCCTTGGATGTGCTCTTGCTCAGGACTTCTTGACACTAAAACCTTCCTAGGGAAAGGAAGGGGACTAGAAGAAGATGTTGAGAGCACACACAGAAATGGTAAAGGGACAGAGAAGCAGAAAGCTCTTTTATATGATTCTGAATTGAATCCTATGGATTGTTCTAGCATGTTAGAGGAGTGGCCTTGCTATTGATGTAATTCATGCACTAAGCTTTAGTGATCAAGCAGGGGTGACCAGCACATGTGTTCTGGGTGTGACAGAGTCAGTGAAATTTTATATACTCTCAGAATTATGTTTTCTGGTTGCTAATCGCAGGCTTCTTTGTAATACCATGGTCTGTGTTTAAGTTGTGGATCTTAATAGTTTATGTGACTGATGTTATCAAGATTATCATGGGGAACAGAAACATTCTCCTACTCACTGGAAGTTTTTCTCCGCGACTTTGAAAAAAAAAAAATGGGAAAAGAGGACTGGTGACAATACCAAAGTGTCTTTGAATAAATCTGAACGAGAGAGTAGATCCTTCCCCAGAAACTTTCTTACATAGATCAAACAGAATGATGGGGTGATCAAGGGTTATTTTTCAGTAGGGGTGGATGCGTGAATGTGACCACAGGGTCTGAAGGCAGATTTCTGGGTTTTATGTCCTCCATAATGACATCAGAAATGAACTTGTCATTCAGCTCCAGTTAATGTTCACAATAATATTTGCATTCAATAGAGAGGTCAGAGAAGTATGGAGAACATCTGTTTAGTGAGACAGGCAGGTGTTCTTGCTGACAAACAGAAGCAGAATTTTAGTACCAAAAGTACAAGCCAAAGAAGTCAACCCCAAGCTGCAGCTATAAGAGGAAAAAAACATTTTCTTTCATGTCTCAGGCTGCAGAACATAAGCCTCCCAGACCAATATCCAGCCAGAGGTCACTGGGAGAACCAAATACTTCAACTTTCCTCACATTTACTTAATCTTTTAATTTTCTGGCTACATTGCTGTTAATAGAAAAAAAAAAGTATTTGTTGGTATAATTGTTTCTTTATGAATTAAGCGGCTAAGCATAAGAATTCAGAAATCTCTTGCCTTTATATCTACCATGACAAATTTTTAAAGACCAGAAATACAGTCCCAAATGAGATTTACTGACTGGCCTCTATAAAAAATATTAGAATTTTGCAGGGTATTCTATATATTTATTTATAAAGATATAGTTTTATCTGCTCTTTGAATGGTTATACCCAGTTAGGCTCTGCAGGGAGTAGGAGAGGAGGGAAGAAAACTGTCTTAAGGAATTTAAGTGTGCTGCTCAATGTCTAAATGCTAAGGAAAGTTTTGATAATGTGGAATGCCAAATCACTCCCTAGGAGTCAGGTACTTCAGTGCCACAATCTGTAAATAAATAAATTAATCACGCTAAAACTTTTTTTTTTTTTTTCTTTAGGAAAAGCTTACAGGAAATGCATACACTTAAATATTCAGGTTGCCATATGTCTGTTTATGGGAGGTAGGCAAAATGTAGAGGCTTCAAACAGCTCATCCTGGAAGCAGATCAACACTGCTCACCTTTGTTATCACCAAGATAGTTTGGAAACAGGCTGACAGTTTTGTGCTGGATAGGTGCCTTTGGTTACACACACAAACCAGAGCTTTTCTGGAGGAATTTAGGGGCAGTCTGGGTTTTGGTGGGGGGATCATCACTTTCCTGTGGCCCATGAAATGTGTGTGAGTGCTGCTCATGACTTGAGTGGACTCAGCTCATCTTTTCTCTGAAAATGGGAAGAATGAATTACACACAAGCAGTTCTTTTCCTGACAGATCTTCAGCACTGATGTCTTTTTCTTCCTACACACAGACACGAAGCCCCTCTCTCCCTTTGGTGCAAGCCCTTATCAGTGTAAACACTCTCCTGATAAGTGCTGACATATAAACCTGTGTTACTAATGTTGCCCCGTGTTGCCCATCCTCAAGCCTCAAATAAAGTGTATCCCTTTTCCCTCCTCCACCGTGGTTTTTGGAGGTTTATTTATTGGACAGCTAGCTAAAATTATACACATTAGGGATACTGGCCACTCAGTGATGTTGTGTTTTATTCTCATAAAAACTCATGCCTAGTTCATGCCAAAATGCTGGTTAAGATAAATCCTTGTAGTTTTATGTTAAATGCTTAGCCTAAAACTAGATTGCCTGTAATCCTCAAATTAAAGTAAAACTGCCTTGTCTTCACTAGGTTTCCACCACAGATTTATTTAATGTAATAGTTTTTTCCTAATTTAGCAGTGGAAGAGTTTGTAAGGTGATGATATGTGTGTGGCCTCATGTTTCTCTAGTTTGAAGAAGATAGTTCAGTTAAAGACATGCACTTTTTTTTTTTTTCACATATACCCAAGGTAAAGCACAAGGGTTTTGCTTGGGACCAGCCTCTTGGTAGGTGGAGCTGAACCAGAGCTTGTAGTCAGAAGAAATTATCTGGGTGGGCCTGCTGTATTTTTCACCATGAAAGTAAGTATCTTAATTTAATTGGAAAGCATTAAAAAATTGAGCTGTATTTTGCAGTACAGAGTTTGTCAGCACAGTTGCAGATTATAACAGCCCCACTGTGTTGCTTGATAAATCGTTGTCTGCTAAGATTCAGAATAAACTGATTTAAAACCTGCCTCAGTCACAAAGCATAACAACTTTGTGTCTGTGGATTTCAGTGCAGATGAGAGACTTATAAATATAAATCTTTTTTTTTTTTCTGATCTTCCAAGAAGTAATATATTCAAAAATTGAATCCTATAATAAAAGCAAACTGATCTTTAAAAAAAATTAAACACCTACTCAGAACAGAAATATTTCTCTCCAGATTAGATGGTGTTATTTGCTATTCTTGTTTGAGCTAGTTGCAAGAAAACTGTCCCTCAACACAGTCCGTTATTATTTATACAAAATCAGGATGGAAATCATCGTACTCCAGTATCATTGCAATAGGAATTTATATTACCTAGTTATAGATAGATTTTTTCAGTATATTGGAGTAGAGAAAGACCTTCCCATGCGTTTGAATGATTATTTAAAATGCTATGTAACTCCAAGATTTGGAAGAAAATGCATATAGGTTTTTCTTTTCCATTTTCTCAGTCTCATTGCCTCCTCATTCTTTCATTTTAAAAATCTGTTTATTCATATAAGCTGCCAAAAGAATTTAAGGAAAGTTTGGCTAACTTGTGCAGAGTTAGTAGAATTATGTGTGTTCGTGTTTTTGTGCAAATTTCATGGTCCTTAAAGGATTTACTGAAAAATTCAGAGCTATTAATTCCCATGGAAATTTCAGACAATAAGCACTTGACATTTTAGTTGTTTTCTTAGTTCATTCTGGTCATGGGACCACACAGTCATTATAAAATATGATAGCATCAATATGATGTTTTGTTCAAGTAGCTCCATTTTAGAATTCATATAAAAATTTCTGTGTACATCAGCTGAAACTGAACAAACTATATGAGAAAATTCTGTTCACTGAATTCTTGAAAAAAGCTGAAATTAATAAAAGTACCCCCAGGGAGATAGTTTTTTGTGCAATTTCTTGTCTCTTGGTGTTTCAACTTATTAAAAGTAATTATTTCAGATTTTCCTTCCTTCTGTAGTTTTGTGGTCTAAAATACACACCAATACAGTATTTTCACTTAAAAAGGATATTTATTTTCAATGGGTGAAAGAAAGAATCTAACTTTTTTCATACTGAATATTACTATTTTTTCTCCTCTTTTATTGTGCATTCTTTTTTTTATTCTGAAGACCAGTACAGAATTTTCTCTTTACATTTCTAGATGTTTTGAAATTCAGCCAATCTGTTATCTCCAGTTGACCAAGCCAGACATTTTTCAATAGGAAATAAAAAACAAAATCAAAAAGCTATTTAATATGCACATATCAGAATTTTCTTTAAGCAAAATAATCAAAGGAGTTTCTGTAATATTGGCATTGTTGTAATAAATACTGTGGACATAATTCTTTCAATTTGACACTAAAATTGCTAAAGTCAATGCAGACATAAGAAAATAATTAAGCATTAATTATATTTCCCCTTCTAATTTAAAAATAATATCAACTACATGTTTCATTCTCAATTTGTGGATCTTTGAGCAATCAAACCAAATTTTGTTGTTTACAGAACTGTCCAAACTTGTTGAAGATGGGATTTTCACTGCTGGTTCTGACTGATAGTAAAAGGCAAGATTTAAGAGATGGTTTGAGGATTCCCCTGCCCCATCCCACCTGTGTGAAGTAAGGAAGGATTGGCTGGAATTGCTGCCAAGGATGTGTGGAATAGTCAGCATTCATCCCACCTGAGTTTGGCTAAGAGGTCACACCCACCCAGCCAAAGACAGCACAGGGATTTACACTATTATGATGTCACTGCTGCAACAATCTCACCAGCAGGGACATCAAAATCAAGGTAAATTTCTCCATAATAGGATAAAATTCTGCATATTTGAACAAAAATTCCTCTGTTCTGGACCTCATCTATTGGTTTTCTTTATTCTTTATTATTGTTTTCTTTATTAGTCTTAACTACTGCAAGTCTGTGTTAACTACAGAAATAATTTTCTGATGAAGGACATAAAGTAGTGCAGGGACTCTGATAGCCCTGAGCCAGACTGAAAAGATTTAACCACCACTGAATTAGTATACTGAAAAAAGCTGTTCTGATTCCTACAATGACAGGAAATCTCTCTAGCATTGGTGCCTGATGTGACTGTGGCCTTGTAATAGTGTACATTGCATTCCTGATTGCCAATCTGTGGCAACCCAGAAACTGCTAATTGCATCCAGGTAGGGCAGGGTTGTTTAAATCCCCATCTCTCAGCCTCAAAGTCAGCTTTAAACTCTGTGTGTCCTTTGGTTTTTGTTTTGTGCTGTTTTCAAGCTGTTTGAAACAATATGAGGGCTGTGCTGCAGCTCAGCGTAGTACTGTTTTGTGGCACAAAGCTCAGCATATGTCATACCTGCTCAAGGGTGGTATAGGGAAGCCTCTGAAATTGTTGAACTTGATCAGTTTCTGAGGGATTTGTGTTATGGAAAAAGCCAAACCTGGGACAGCTGCAGTGCATTGTCCACTTAGCAGCTCCTAGGGTGGAGAATCTTGGACGGATGTTTGGATTTTATCAACAAGTAGCAAAACAAAGGGTGTACAATTCATATACATATACAATAGCATGTGGTGTGGCTGATGACAGATTGAGACCTGAGAGTAACTAGACGTCAACTACAGAACAGCTGAAGGTCAACTTATCCCTCTCAGTGTTCCTGCATCCTTTATTTCGGATGATTTTCAGTTGTCAACTATTCTCTCATGCTTTCTGCACCAGCCACCTTAGCAACACAAATTTCCAGATCCTACCGGCCATGTGGAAGTGTAAAACTGCATAAATCTCATTAGTGTTCTTGAAAAGCTCGGCTGTTTTAGTCAGCCTTTCTCTCCTCTTCACAATATGGTAAAGAATTAAGAATCAGCTCCTCCTTTTTCACTTGAGTAGTTTGTGGCAGGGCCTTGTCTGAGAGGTGCAGTGTGGCTGTTGTACATTTTCTATTGCCATGCAAGGAAATTTGGCTTAATTTTGTTCAGCAGCCCATTCTTACCAAACTCCAGCAAGCTGGATGTTGAAGAGATTGTCATCTGCTCTTCTTCAGTCTAGCTGGATGTGAGGCTTCATGTGGAAGTTTGCAAGGTTGCAGGAAAATCTAGCAGGACTAGGGTAGGCAGTTTCAGAGTCTGTCTTTTAGTTCCTTTGCTTTATATTACTGAAACATTCAATGACAATAAAACAAACTCTGTGTAGTTGAGATTTGGGTACACCACACTTGTTTCCGTGTCTTTCCTCTCAAAATGTGATATAAAGATAAATATTCAAGGAGATGCATTGTATTTTGAAAGGGAATGGTCCTTACCTTTAATCACATACACATCACACAATCTGACTTGCAAATTATAGCAACAGTGCCTGCAACTGGAGTGTAATAATACTGCATTCCATCTTACAGAAGGGGTTTTGATTGAGAGAATTCTAGTAATATTAGTGAAGTAATAGCTCTATGGCAGACAGAACTTTTATTATGCTGTTAAGAATTTGTTTTTTCTAAAAACGTGGTCACTTGGAAAAGCATCAGAGATTTTAGGCTGCCCTTAACAGTAAACTTTTCACTAAATTCGGCCTGACCACAAGCAATGATTTTATGGCGGCATTTTGTACTGTAATTTGTTATAAAAGATCATAGGAAGTTACTATGAAATTTTTTATGCTTTAGAAATAATAATTTGTATGCCAGTGTTTTGAATGTGTTTGGGTTTTGAATATTTTTGCCATTTTTTAAGATTTCAGTGGTAGCAACTCTGTTGCCAGATTTCTGCTGCGAGTCCTTGACAAAGAAAGATTTCAAAAGAAGAAGTATGAGACAGATAAGAGTCCTTGAGGTTTACAACACAGCCACTGGAAAGGCTTTTCGTAGGCTATTTTTCAGACTTTTAAAGAAGATTAACCCATGATTATGAATGAGGTTCAGTTGGTGGAAAGAGGGGCAGAAACGTTGCGTTGTAACATCTGAGAATGAATCTGTGTCATTTACCAAACTCAGGCACTGAGAAGGGATTTTTCCCTCTTCTCCTCGTGGAGGAAAGATGGTTCCATGGGTCGTTTTCCTGTCCTGATTTCAGTCTTCAATTTCAACAGACTGTAGTCCTCTACTAGGGAAAAATATAGATGAATTAGAATTTCTGTCATATGTGTATCTCATACATTTACATATTCACATGTCATTGCTAAGTTTAATTGAAGAATTAAGGTAGCTATTATCTCCTGTTCTTATGACTCTCCTAAGTAAAATGGAAAACTTCTGATTGTAATTAAAACTTTGAAATATATCTTAAAGTTTGCTTTTAAATGAAAGTCAGTCTGTAGGTAGAGCAAAGCTAAAAGGATTCTCCGATTTTTGCCATAAAACAAACAAACAAAAAATCAACAGTATAAGTATTTTAATGCAGCTTTTACAGAACAATAGTTGGAAAGGCTAAAAAGCCTGATGACTATGTATTATTATGAATGCTAATAAAATCATGGATCTAAAGAGAAAAGAGATAACCAGAACTCATAAAAATCAGAAATGCATATCAGACCTCTTTAGAACTCTTAGCAGAAATCAATAATGCTAAAAAAGATATAAGTCACTTTGCTATTTTCTTGTGCAGCATTGACCCTCACAAGCCCAATTTTCTGTAAGTGGAATTTGGAGGGACTTTAGAGCACTGTTTGAAGGAAATCATTGGTGAGAGAGCATGTTTGTATACCTGAAGAATATAAGTCGGACCATTTTAGCCTTTGAATATGTGAAGGGGCCTTGCAAGAAAGACAGAGAGAGACTTTTTACCAAGGTCTACAGTGACAGGGCAAAGATCAATGGTTTTAAGAGAGTAGGCATAAACTTGACTTAGGGAAGATATGCTTTAGCATAAGGAGGATGAGACATTGGCCCAGAGTTTTCAGAGACGTTGTGCATGTCCCATCACATACACATCACATCCCTTTTAAGTGCTCAAGGCCAGGTTGGATGAGGCTTTGAGTAACTTGGTCTGATGGAAGGGGTCCTTGCCCCTTACAAGGGCATTGGACTAGGTGATCTCAGAAGATACCTTCCAACCCCAGCCATTCCATGATTTTAATTCATTCTGCATAATCACTTATGCTTAAGTTGCATGGTTAAATCAACATGATTTCAGATCAGCACAGATGTTTGTAGACCATGAGGAAAGATAACTGGACTTCTCAGTGAGTATAATTTCCTAGTACTGCTGTTCTTCCTCCTGCTGTCTTGTCTCTCCTTCTCCTCTGTTGCTTAACAGATCCTGTATGGGTTCTGCAGCTCACCTGTGAATCTGCTCCCAGCATCCCATCTAGGCCAGCATTCCTGGTTGTCTGTCTTACCTCTAACTTTCTACCAGGGGAGATATTACATGGCTGAGTCTGAAGTTTGTGCATATTTGTGCTTCATTAGTTCTTATACTTTGCCTTATACGGACCTCAGCACTGCTAAGGGTTTTATGCAATGTATATGCCAGTTTTTGATCAGGTTTACTCAAGTCAGACACCTGAAGTGATTATTACACTGCTGTTTTAGTAAACATTTTTAGCATGTTGTAAGCTGGGTGATCACATCAGGCATCACTGTTGCTCAGACTCCCCGTTATAATTAGCAAATAACCTCAACTGTGGGATGATGAAACAGAGACAGTAAGAGAACTGTACAAGTGGAAGAAGATATGAAGATGGAAGCTACTTTTGGTGACATTTCCACTACACTTCAGCTTTGCAATCGGTTCGGATGGTAACAGATTGTCATTCCCTTTACTTCTGTGGTAGGAGTCAGAGAGGGGCTTTTGTCTCCCTGGAATACAATTCCTTCCTTGGCCTTATACAGTTGTGCTTGACTGCCAGATTGATTAAACACTATATTTTCCTATGAGTTTTCAGTGATGATCTTAACCAGTTCCTATTCTTCTGTCTAGAATTTAGCTCTGAACATTTTCTTCTTCCAACACTTCCCACACAAGTGATTTTTGGTACATGTATAAGATCATGCTACTCTCAGGGGTGCAAAACATAAAGCAGCCATGTTTTATTAAAATGTAAATTGTTGCTTCTTTATCCCAGGCTCTACACTCCATGTATTCACTGTATTTGTCTTACTTAAAGTGAGCACAATACTTTCTTGCCAGACACAAAAGCAACAAAAACATGATTTAAGTTATTGCATCTAATACAAACAAATATGAGTTATTTTTGTTCCCAGTTTCTTTCTGCTTCTATCCCACCTCTCCATCCACTAATTTATCTATTTCTGTCTTCAATTCACCTTTTTAAGTGATTTTCTTGATGTACTTGGTCCCCTTTGGGAGACAAATTCTTGCTAGCATCAGTCCTTAATTTTGTAGATTGTCTTTGCCTTAATTTTGGTTTCTGGTTTTTAATTGTTTTCAATTAAGAAACATGTGGATTAAATCTGTTTATTTAATCATTTTCAAAACTCAAACACTTTAATTGCAATATTAATTCCCACTTGTGCCATGTGAGTACTCACAGTCTGCCACAGCCACAGCAGTGCTTGCATAGGAACAAACGCTTCTCTTCGGAAGCAGCAACTTGCATGTGTTCAGCGGGGGTTGGTAAAAACATTTCACAGCCGGGTGTGAACCTTTGACTTCAGACCTGAAACTTAAATTAACCTAATTAAACCACTGAAGTTTGCACGAAGTATTTTGCCCTTTGGAGATGTCTCATGAGAACAGGCTTTTCCCAGGAGATTCCCAGTACTTTCGGGAGTCCAACATATACATTCCTCGTCTCTCATCTTGCTGCTGCACAAAGGGCTCTTCCAGAAGATAAGGAGGGGGAAGAGGAAGTGTGAAGTGTCTTGAGACAAAGTTGGCCTGAATTTTGCCTGCAAATATATGTTAATTTTCATATAATCATCATTGTTGTCTGGCAATTATCCATGACCATAATGATATCATTTAAATGTTCAGCCACATGTTCAGTGGTTTCTGTAGGGCTTGCTAGTTATTTTTCTTCTTGGAAGAGCAGCCTTGCCTCATTCTTCCTTGAACCCACAGGATTTGTTTTTCTTAGAGCAAAATTCAAGCAAACATTGGTTACATTTTTTGCATTCCTATTGTCTTGCTCTTTTGGTAGTCGTGATTATCACTATGTTGTATTATGCTGATACATAACATGAATTATGTTTTTTATTATAATTTTTAGTTCTCTGGTAATAAAAGCAGCTAAGGTTTTTTTCCTTGTGTTGCCTTGAGTTCGATTTTTTTTTTTTTTTTTTTCCATCTGGGAAAAGGGCAAAATTTTTAAATTTTGTTTTGTTTCTATGAAAGGCTATATTCTGGCATGTGTAACTTGCTTTGCAAATAATTCCATTTACATCAGTTTAAATTTTCATAAAAGCTATCATCTTACAGAACATGAGTTTTTCTTTAACTGATTTCATAGGTAATCCAACTGCTGTCATTTATGGTCATGACTTAAGAGCTGTTCAAAATAAATTGCCTATTTAATGTTTAGTATTATGATAATGTTGGTTATCAGAGTGTGAACAAACAATTGACCATTAAATTATTTCCTAATGTGTGCTCAGGTTGTTTCAGAATAGGAAACTCTGACTAGATTTCAGTGATTCTCTTGCCCAGCTCCTCTGAAAATATGAATTGTCAGTTCTATCTGGTAAACTGATAAACTAACCTGGTAAACTAGTGCAGCTCTCCTAGCAGAGGAAACATCTGGAATTTGTAGCTTTTGCTTAAAGCAATAATTTCTGTTTGATATTGCCTTTCAGATCTGGGATCTCTAACTGAGGTTTTAGGTGTTTTAAATAATTTTCTAGGCATTAAGCTCAGTAGCTGAAGCAGTGCTTCCTTCTGCTTTCATATTGTTGAATTAGGATTACCAAATTTATATTCCAGCTTGAACAGAAAATATATGAATATGCTTTCAAATAATAGTATTAAAAATCCTGTCTGGCATTAGTTAATTCAGTCTCTGGTGTTTCCTTCTGTGGCAAATCCATGCTTTCTTTTTTCTGTCGTAAACTTTAAACTGGTCTTGCTGCACAATGCTTTGTCTAGCACGAGCTTGCAAGCTTTCTCTGATGCTGATTACATTACTCACAATTGCCATTCCTTTCAATTTCCAAATTCCTTTTCCTGTTAAGGGAACAACAAAAGCTGATGCCTGACACTTACCTTTTACCCCATGTAGTATGTGAGTGGAACCACCACCTTCAATTTCTGCTTTCTTCTTCTTCTTTTTCCTCCTTTTGGTCAGCTTTCAATCTCTGCACAAAACCTTCCTGTTTTTCAAGTTCGCTTCTGTAGACACGGAACACTTATGCATAACACTGCAAATTATGCTCAAGGATGGTATAAGTAACAGCCATGCCCATATATTTCTTCTTTTCAACTATAGCTGCAATAGTATTAGAGATTTCTAGTAATTGAGGGGTGAGGAATGGGATGTGGATGGACATGACTGTCATTTCTTGGAGTTGTGTTTCGTATTTATGTCCTAATTCAATATTCAATTATCCTGCCCCTCATGTCCAGCATAGCTTAGGCCATTACACAAGGATTTTCTGGTAACACACGCAGGAGATATCCCATTAAAGATGCCATTTACTCCATTAAGGGACTTGGGTTCTTAATGGCTTGATGAATCAATACTACTTGGGACATTTGGGTTACAGGGTCTAGAACTATGAGCTTCATTGTTTTCAGGATAAAGGATGAGATTTGAGTTCATTAAAAACTGTTGCTTCTAATGAAGGACTGGCTATAGAAACGAAAATTTGCTTCTCCCCCCCCCCCCCCCACACCCTGTAAGCTTATGTTGTTTGACTTTGTTTATCCGAAGTAAAAGATTCCATTAGAAGTGTTACTTCAGTTGCTTCAATTACTTGAAATGTAATTAGAGGTCTTCTTTAACAAATGGAAACATTATTGTGGTTCCTGGAACAGGCAGTCTGAGCAGAGAGAGAATGGAAAGACAAAGCAACTGAACCACATCTCCTGGCTGGCACATCTTGCAAACTATTGTTAATTGTTACATGAACATTTTTTTTTATTATTATTTTAAAGGGGAAAACATTTTTTGCAAGCTTTGGACAATGCTCTCAGGCCCATGGTGTGACTCTTGGGTCTGTCCTGTGCAGGGCCAGGAGATGGATTCGATGAACCTCATGGGTCCCTTCCACCTCAGGACATTCTATGATTCCAGGCTTTTCCTAGCAGTGACATTTCAGTGGCAATGGTGAACCTTTAAGAGTGTGATTGTCGTGTTTTTTGTGTTTTGCATTGGGTTACTGTTACACAGAGCTGAGCACCTGCTTCCAAGGCACTAAACCTGACATTTACCCGGCTTCCTGGCTCTGCGGAAGTCCAAACCCTAACATGTAGTATGTTTAAGATTGTAGGCTGCATGTCAATTGTCAGCTAAAATTGGTGATGTGTGCTTGGCTTTATCCTTTTCCTAATAACACCTTCTGTTTTTTTTATTTGCAATTTTTCCATGATCTCCGATTATAGTTAAAGTTTCTGTGACTTCTCATTCATCTTGAATTTGTTTCTCCATGTTTAGTTGGTACTCACTTCAAATATGCATTTGAGCTATCCCAAAATTTTAGGTTTCAAGGCATCAAGGTAGAACAAGCTCTTGATTGGGAAGAATTTCAGCATATATAGTGGAAAAAGCAGCTGTTAGAACCTCAATTTCAGTGGTCCAGCAATTTAGGCAAATGTAAATGTGTTTCAGTCTCTCTGCACTGAAAACTTTCAGGGAAGACCATTTTCATCCAAACTGAGAATTCATCAGGACAGGACAGTAACTAGAACGTTTTATGGTGTGAAGGTTGAAATTTTGAGCAGAAAATAAGAGGTTTTTGCAATATACTTATCTCTGACAGGAAGTGCCTCTTCCCAGCAGTAGTCGTAGTTTGCATCACAGTTATACAGTTTTAATATTAATGTGCAAAGTAGGAAGTTATGTAAGATGTCAAATTTGCATTTCTCCCCTGCTTTGTAGCCTGCTTAGCATTTCCCTTAGCATTACAACAGCACATAGTTTTGCTCCTATTTGCTACTTTCAAAGCAAGATTTCCATCTATTGATTTATTTTTGTCCCTCTTCCCCACCATATCCCCTGCCTTAAAAAAAGCAGGTAAAACCCATACCTCATAGAAAAAAAATTAAAAAGAAATATAAATACTGTAGAATCCTTTAATTTTCACTGTGGTTTGCATTTCTTCTTCTTACAGATAATCTGTAAAACCAGTGCTGCATCCCTTGTTGTCAAGCTATAAAATTGTTCATGACAGAGCAGAGCAAAATGCTTCATGGAGCATGTGAGGGTATTACCTACATCAGTCTCTCTGCCTGAAAGTGTTTTCTTTCATCTGATTGATCAAAATAAAGTTGCTTAAACTTTCTGGCTTCTCTGAAAGAGGCAAAGATTTCTGATGTTTCTTTCCTTTCCTTTCATCAAATGTCTGCAATGCCATTCTGCAGTTTGTACAGAAATATTGAGCCTCATCAGTTAAGTTTATAACCCCAGCACGATTTTAAAGCTCATATTACTCAGATGCCCATTTTTTTTTTTAGTGTCTCTACTGCAGGGCAAAGTGGACAATGGGTCCTATACTAGCTCCTGTTCCTGAAGGTTCAATAGCAAGTTTTTGTGGTAAATTAAGACTAATTGTTCACAGCAAATCTCTACAGTCTAATAATAATTAGACATGATTCACATAGATGCTCAGTCTCTGTATCTCAATACTGTGAGGTTGACCTCATTTGCCTCATGGTCATTTTTACATATTTATAGCCTTATCAAGAATGTTATGTTTTGTTGTATTTTTTTTTTTTTTT
>VZRR01006866.1:18249-43141 GCA_013398015.1 Oreocharis arfaki | reverse complement strand
TTTTTTTTTTTTTTTTTTTTTTATGTTAAGCAGATTTAGGAAGGATTTATTGTATTTAGAAGTTCAGGATCAAGCAAGACAACATACAGTAATTAAAAAAAACCAAAACCAAACACCAAAAAACAGCACTGAAACATTAGAAAGGTAAGTGCCAGCGGTACCACTTCAACAGTATTTTCTCAATCAGTTTATTCTAAAGCACAGGAACACCCAGGCATAATGGTGATTACAGCCTTAATGGGCTAGTTTGATTGCTTATTTGAGAAAGCTCCCTGTTTTACATTAAATTCTCCAAAACTATTTAAATATTGATTGGAATCTCTCAAATGGGTGCATAGTAATCCCATTCTTTATTGTCTCCATTGGTTTCTAATGGCACATTGTTTACAAAATCAAAAAGAGCAGTTTTAGCTCTATTTATTCCTTATGTCTCTCTGCTAAGCATGCACTCTTAGCTTGACTCTTTTTTGTTGCTGTCTCATGTTGCACGTCAGTGTTTTAAGGATTGGGATTTAAAAGGAAATAATATCCCATTGAAATTTCATTGCCTCAGAACATATGTTCAGATATTTCTAACAGCCTTCAAACTAAAGAAGAAAATGTCCTTAAAGGAGGCACATCTCTTCAAAGTGATCATCCTGAAGCTACAACTTGCCTCTGTTTTAGAGTAGGATGTTTATTTTATGTGCTTGTGGTCTCTCTGTTACCCATTTTGACCTCCGAAATGGTAATATATGAATCATTTGCTATTGTATTTTTAGCTGTTACTACACCCACAAGACTTTTTATTATCAGCAAGAGTGGAGGTATTAAAGAGATTTGTGGGCCTCAGAAGGCTCAAAGCACAGTAGGGATGAAATTACAAAATTATATTGTTATAAAATATATTTCTAAAACTGTGTACAAAGGCCTAGTGCTAATGAAAGTAATTGATAGCAAATACTGATTTCTTCTTACATCACCAACAATGCATTTTTTCTGAGTAATAATGAGCCTCTTTTTAGTAACAATAGGAAAAAAATGAGTCTCATGAATCATTTATGTGGCCTCATTCATTGCTATTATTACTTCTGCCATCAAATATTTTGGGAATTCAGCCCCTTTTTCTCTCTGTCTTTACATCTTGTGTAATGGCCTTTCTTGTGCTTTTCAGAAGGAAAATTGAACTTTCTTTTCCTTTAATGTACAGAAAAGTACCAGATCTTCTGTTCTGATTCTGAATAAATGTTCCTGTGGCTGAGGCTTTTAGCTGTAGGAAGCCATAAAAGATGAATAATTGCTATAGGAAAAACAAGATAGGGGAAGTAAAACCCAATGTGCAGAAGGAATCAATTTTCAAAAGGTCAACATCTTCAGCACAGGATTTGCCTAAATTGGACAATTCCATAATGTTTTAGCTGTCAGTGGTTCCGCTATGCTGAAAATACTCAGAAAGTGCACTGAAAGCGCAGTGCCCGTGTAGTCAGTTTAATTCCAACTAACATTTCATAATGCTTAAAGCAGGACAATGAGTGTCAATACATTTTGATTATTTTGTGCTTTGGGATCTTTCTACAAAATATCCTCTTTTTACTCTAATTTTGCCAACGGTGCCCCTCACCTTCACTAATTTCCAACTCAATGTGGAACCGCTGTTCCCACATTCAGGTTTTATTTCTGGTTTATATTTTTCTTAGTGCCATTTTAAATCTTTATTTTATGTATTTAGTTCTTCAGAAATTGTATGCTCATAACCTAGAATCAGCTGAGGTTGTTGGGTTTTTTTAATTGACAAATTCAGCTGGGAATATTAGGGAGCTAGAAAAGAGGCTCTTTCAAAATGAGCCGTGCTGAACTCAGTCCACTACCTCAGAGTCCCAAAACATAAAACACATTAAAAAGATAATCTCTGCGTAAGTACTGATACTAAAATTAAAGTTGTTTTAGCTTTAGTTCAGTTTTGATGAGGTGACACTATGACAATTGCAACTTTTAATTTTTTTTTAAATGCACATAAATTTAATCTGGAAATAAGTGTGAGTTCATTGAAAAATATATAGTATAATCTCTCTATACCTCAACTTCTCCTTTTAGAGAATTTTTATGACAGTTTTTAACAACCTTCTTATAGTTTTGAGGGGGTTTTTTTGGATGACTGGCATTATATTCCCATCAAGTGGCATGCTGGCAGTTCAGTTTTTGCATAAAATTTGTAGCTGCAAAAACTAGAAACTACCTCTTCTCATAAACAAAATTCGGCATCTTTCAGAAGAAATTAACTCCAGTGTTTATCATCAACATTTTTGACTTAAATAGCTATTTTAAACATTAAGAATTGTTGCTTTTTCCCTAATATAAGAAGACTGATAATAACCAGAACCATCATGCTTTTGTGTGCACAATATAACAAAGTTGGAGTTGTCTACTCTAAGCAGAGCCACACAGTATCCTAAGATGCAGCCTCATTATAAATAAAAAATGCTGATGCAAACCAATGTTAATCCACAGATCCCTTTAAATATATTAAGACAACAGCTTTAGCAGGCAATGAGGGAGCCACACTGCTGGAGGCTGCTTCTTACCTATATGGAAATTAGGCAGAGGCAGAAAACGAGTTAGTACATGGGGAAAGAGGGGGAACTGAGTGTAGAGGCCCAGAGCTAAAAGAAGTTTTTGTTCAAAACCCGAAATCACATTTGCTGCTGTTCTTCTATTAGAAATATGTTAAGCACAAGATTATTGATAACTGGAAACACAGTGGAAGCTGATTTCAGATATAAGAGTGAACTCTTTACCTCACAGTGTTTCGCAGATGATTTTTCTTGGAAACTATCACAAAATATGCACTTTTAATCTGTGATCTATTACTGAAGTGTTTTGCTAGCGGACTTACATGAAAGAATTAACACATCTAGTAAATTACCTTTTTTTTTTTTTTTTTACATAATGTATAGTATGTGATAAATCACATGTTTTATAGCATAAGTATGACCTGAAATGGGCAAAAAATAATCAGTGTGGATTAATGAAGGAAAATTATATAAGTCTAAAAGACTGCTGAAGTGATGCAATTACTATTTCTTTCCCTCTCCTTTAAAGAGAACCTCCTCAATTCTTTTAAAATATAATTGCAATAACTATATCTGCATAGACAACTCAAAATATCATTAATGTACCTATTTATGTTTAAGGAAAAAAAAAAAGTGTACAGAAAAGTCAAATCAGTACATAGTCTCATAATTTTTCCATCCCTTTCTGTTTAATTATTTTGGTTTGTTTTCCTTTTTTTTTTTTTTTTTTAAATTCTTTTTTGGTCAGTTGTTTTTGCAGGCTGTAGACAATGTGTTAAGTAACTGGATTTTCATGGTCTGGAAAGCTGCCTTGCATCTCTATTCTAAGGCACAATTCCTGTTTCCAAGCAAGCAAGAAACAGAGAAAGAGATGACCTTTGCAGCTGCCATTTTGAAGAAAAACTCTTCAAAGGTTGTTAAGAGAGAAGCCAGAAACCTGGGATGGTGAAACAGAAGAAAATGAAAACCTTTAGTGCTGCAGGGAGAGGTGTTTTGCCAAAAGATGATGGCAGCATATCCTCTGCTGGGTTTGTGTGGCTCTCTGGGCACAAGGAGCAGCAGAAGGTCGTGCTGAGATTGCTTGTGATGCTGGATGACTCACTGGAGACAAGAATGATTCTAAGACAACAGATTCCAGCATTTTAATCTTCCCACCAGTCTCCCAGAGACTCCTGTTGCCTTCAGCACTGCATGGAAGCAGAGGTTTCTCTGGGATTCTGATTTCCTTTTCCAAAACAGGCCCTCCCAGCAACTCAGCAGTGAGATGTTAAGAATTTAGAGAACACGATGTAAATTGCCTGGAAGAGATCTGCAAGAGAGATGAAATGACTGCAGCTGCCAGAGACAGAATGTGCCTGGACAGATGGGACACCCCTGACAGGCTGCAGCATCCCACATATGGCCCCAGATCAATATTCTAGGACAGACAAAACAACCCAGGACTGGGTAGAAAAAGTCAGGGCTCTGGAAAAGGAAAGGAAAACACTTCTTCAGACAGGTATTCTCAAACTGCCAGCACTTAAAATAGCAATCCTATAAACCTGAGCAAGGATGATCCTGTTTTATTAAGGTCAGATGGAAAAGCAAAAGCCCCTATTAGGAATGATAAGAGACAGGCAAAGTGAATAGCATCGGGAAGATAACAGAAGCAAAAAACCAATATCCCAGCCACCTAGACTTCCCCAGCACAGACTGGGGCTGGACCTGACAGTAGTTAACTGCAGATTTGTTGTATTTCTTCCTGGAAGTCTTTCTGCAGGAAGAAAACCCCGAAGCCCACGCAACCCTCAGTGCTCTTATAGCTCTCCTAAAGTGCACAGCCAGGTCATCTTGCAGCATTCACCTTCTCTCCTTTTGGAGCTGCTGCCTGTGCTGTAAGGTGAGACTCTGCCACGTGTGAAGAACCACAAGAATTAATTCTGGCTGCACTGGCCACCTGCCTAGAGATACTTGAAGCCGTTTATTCAAAACATAAGCTCAATGTTGTGGCTGAGTCACCAAATTCAAATTTGCATTTCATTGATGTGAGGTTTTGTTTTCTGTGGCTTTGAGATAGCTGGTACTCTTTCTCATGGGACAGAGGTCTCCAGGACAGCATAAGGGACACCTCCAGAGGGTTTTGAGTAGAAAAACATATTTCTCTTTGATGTAGAAGGAATTTAACCAGATAAGTTAAAAAACACACTAGAGAGTCTAAACATCTAATGATTCAAACTGCCATTGTTTTATCCTTAAATGACAAGTGAAAAGTAAATAAAAAAACCCCAAACAAAACAAAAACAAACCCCAAAACCACAACCCACACACCAGAAAAGGAATCTTAAAATGACTGTTAACTGCTGAGCCAACCACATACCTACTGTTGGAAGTATTCTCCTTTCCTAACAATGTTTTACACCTCTATCCAACACCTCATACAAACATTTGAGTGCATCCCCTCAAAATAAATCTAGTAGCTAAGAAAGGCTATTGATTCACAGTTGTGAAAGATGTATAAATAAAGATGTCTTACAGGTAAAAGAGACATCTGTTCACTCTACAATAATACAATTCTCTTTATAGAGTACTCCCACAGCTTTTAAGCACTGCTCAGTAGTGTAGGGATGAGACTGAAAGTGCATCAAGGAGTTTGACAGGAGGAATTCAATATCTAAAGGTGGTAGTCAGCCACGAGTTTCCGATACACAGAGGAATTGCAATGAGGTCTCTATTCTTTGCAAGCCAAGTGTCACAGCTTTGCTCTTGACCCTACCTAAAAGCACAAGCTGGTTTCAGGTTAAGGTGTGATTGTGTTCTGAATTTGGGACATGAGTTACACCCACAGAATTTCCCCTAAGTTTAAAGTCACAAGTAGTAGGAGGTCCAGAAGAGGCATCTTAATCTGGACACTCCTGACAAATTCAGCATCCCAGTCCTCTCCCTCCAGCTCTACCAGTAGGAGAATACAGGACAGGGCTCCCTGCTTCCCTTCCAGGGAAGCTGAATCTGGACTGAAATAGTTTCTATTACAGCCAAAAAAAGGAAGGTTAAGAGCAAAAGGTACAATTGCAAGTATGACGAAGCAGGCAGATTTATGCTGAAGAAAGACCTCAGAAAAAGGGGGTTGGGACTTAGAAGGAATTAAGGAACAGCTGAGTGCTCCAAAAATACAGTATTAACAATCTCCAGCAGCAGCAGTATCCGTGTGCCAGAAACTCAGCTTTCTGTTATAGGACCCAGTTGCTATAGAAACTTCCAACTGGGAGCTAAATAAAGTAATTTCTATGCTAGTGTTGGTGTCTGTAACTTCAGCACCTGATACTAACCAAATTGTGCTCAATAAACAAATTTAAACTCTAAAAGCCTGCAATGGGTTCTCAGTGTTTTCTATACAACTGATTAATCCCAATTGATCTTGGCTTAGAACTCAAGAGCATGAGAAATCATAGAAACAGATAAAGGACTACTCTGGACAAATATGCCTCTCCCTTCATTTGTTTCTTACCTTATTTCCTCCTTGTCCTACACACCTCTTTCTCCCGTCTTAGTTATTTTTTTATTTTCAAATTACCTTTTTCATGGCTAGCCTCGTAGTTGAGCCTGGCATCTCTGATCCTCTTTTGGCAAATTAATTTTGCATTAACCGCTGCTTGCTCTTGCATCCCTTTCATATTTCATTAAAAATTTGCTTCAGGTTAAAAATTTGAGAAGCAATGTTAACAGCTGAGTGCAAATCCTTCTTTCCAAATCTCCAGTGCAGGGTCTCAGGGATGAGGCACAAGGGACAAGTTTGCAGAAGCCTGCATAGGCAACTCATACTATGGGATCGGTGAGAAATGCTCATCTCCCAGGGAACATGGGCATAGATAAATCTGGTGAGTCTGGTTTCCAGGACATGTAGGGTTAGAAACATCTTCTCTTTAGAAAGGAGGAATTGTTATTGTTGTTACTGTAGCACTTTCCTGTACTGACTAGGAAACGAGATCACCCCACGCATTTCAATACGCAGTCTCTATTTCTGTATGACATTAAATATGAGTACAGTTTATTAGAATAAATAACACTGGTGCCTTGAGTAGTCATGTAGAACAGATTTAAAACTTTTTGAAATTTCTGTCTGATTGCTATAGAATCTGTTTGAGTATTTCTGCAAGTAGATCTGGCAAGATGGCAAGGGTGGAAGCTACAAATGTCACAGAGCAATAGCAGTGACTGCCTTCCCTTTGACAGATTGCCTCTTCCTTTATGTTCTAAGTGCCCAAATCATGTGAAGGAATGGACTAAACACCTGGGATATGTGGCATTTCTGGGGCAAGAAAGCAGAAGAGGAATGCAGCAGTGGTGGGAGGTGGAGGTTTTCATCAATCCCAGAAAAGGTGAGCAGCAGCAGACATTGCCTTATCCCTGAGAGAGGAGCCGGGGACACTGAGCACCCAAAGTGTGTAGGACCTGAGGGTCACTCACTCTAACCCAGCATGCAGGGTGAGACCCAAGGGGATGGAGAGGTGAGCAGGAATAGCTCAGCAACTGCTGGAGGATAAGGTCAGGTGGTAGTGCTGCTTGGAAGAGCCCAGGGCTGCCACTCCACAGAGGCTGGCAGCCACCAGCATTTGCTGGAACAAGAGCAGCAGTGGCTGCTGGCACAGGGGTGTCCAAGGCCTCAGGGACAGGCTGAAGTGAGGGCAGGGCTTCGGCAAGTTTTGGCAGAGGAAGCTCTGGAAAACCTGACCTTACGGCATCTCTGATGCGTGGTGGGTTGCTGGGCTTGGGCAGGGGGTGGCAGGGAGCTGGATCTCCCCTGCCAGGTGGCCGGTGACACGTAGATCCCTTGTGGGCTTTGGCAGGCGGCACAGACAGCTGGTGAGCACGAGCTGCCCGAAGGCTCCCAGACAGCAGCAGGAGGCAGCCAGGCTGCCAGCCAAGTCTGGAGATAGTGGGCTCCTGGCCCTGACAGGAGAGCAAAGTCTAGCTGGTAGAGATACTCAAAGGACCCCAACAACTTTCTTGGCAAGAACTGGACAGTAAAGTAGGGAAAAATCTATCAGTGTCCCTATCAGGTGTTTATCAGAAAGTCTGTCAGTGTCCAAATCAAGACCTTATGTCTGAGGTCAAAGTCTTCGAAACAAACCTGGTAAATTAGGCTAGACTTTGAAAGATTTTGGTGGTATTTTTTCCATCCAAGTCAATGCAATGGTATCTTATAAAACTAGCTGGGACTTTGGAAGGACAGCTACACCATTCATACCCTGTCAGAAGCAACGTGTGTGGGATGTATATGCATCCCAAATATACATACATCTGTATCTGTGCATGTGTATGCACATGCATATATGCATACATATGTAACCCCCTGCTCAGTGCATCAGGGAAGCGGCTGCTCAGAACTCAGCTGAGTGCTGCTGCTCACACCACGGCCAGGCACTAAGGAGATCACTCTGAAGTAAACGTGATCCAGCAAGATACTTGCTTGACATAAAAGTCGTGTTTGCAACCCCGCTGACTTCAGGAGAACCTACCCACAAGCTGAAATGTTCACATATGCTCGAATGCTGTGTGGAATAAGAATGAGCTGAAATTCACACATTAAATTAGACCATACTTAACTGCTGCCACATGTAGGAGATGCTTCCAAGCCTTTGGATGACAAAGGAGGCTGTGAGAAGAAGACAGGGATGTATCATTAACTATTTACTTCCCGTAAAAAGGGACTTGCCTTGAGAGGAATTAGGAAGACAGGAAGGTGAGGATCCAAAGATGGGGAGGCCAGACTTGCTAGGTATAGAAATATATGTTATTAGTAATGAGACACAGGCACCTGTGGAGGGAGGATCACAGCAGGACACTGTGGGGTGTTCTGGAATGCCCCTTTCACTGAGGGTTGTTACAGAGCCTGGGAATTTTTAGCCCCATACTTTGGTCATGCAAAAATACATACAATTCCACCTTCCTCTTTGGTGAAACAGAGGCAGTTTTTCTTAGGTCTAAAAGGGTAAATAAGAGGAAAATAGAGAAGACTTGTATTTTTTTTTTTCTGATTGGACTGTAAGGAAGGCATACTTGAGTCTTTAAGAAGCCTTTGAGAGTCTTGCTTTCAATGAACTGTGATTTAAAAAATTTTATCCATTTCAAGACTTGACAATTTTGATATCTGTTATTCTTTATAGTGTCTATTCTGTTTGCACAAGTTTATGGAAGGCTTGAATGAATACTTAAGAACAATGGCACAGATGCAAAGCTCCCATTTTTCATAGAAGGATTGCTTTTTACCTTGCTATTTCAAGAAGATCAAGTCCTTGTGCAATCTACATACACAGTGAGTCACAGCTGAACTTCCGCATTGTGTTGTTGTCTTTGCTATATGCTCTGCAAATAAGCCAAAAGGGACACACTTCAATGTCTTTCAAAACTGGAAAGCTATGTTTGTAACTCCTCTGCATTTCTTCTTTTCTCATCCTTTTTGTCCTTTGTCGTCTCACTCAGTCTCTCCAGTCACCATTATATCCTTCAGTGTGTGAGGAATGCTGTTGTTTATTCCTTCATTACAGAATTTTCTGGGAAAGTTTTCTTACTTTTTTCTTTGTCACATATTTTTTTTCTTTATAACACTATTTCATGTAACCTGAGAGCTGCTGTAGAGAATAGGTGTTTTAATTTGAGTTCCTGACATTTAAGTTCATCCACTAAAAGTGTTTGTGCTGCCGAGCATCGTAGACTTCCCTGTGATGAATCTCCCTTCTGGCAGGATCCAAGCTTCCAAATACTCACAAAACCAGAAAGCTGCAAGCTGGTCTTTTCCCTGCCATCTATCTCAGGAACCAAGCCAAGCCTTCAGGTCTTTTTCTGGTGAAGTGACAAGGAGAGACAGAACCATTTCACTTCCAAAGGTTCTGCTCAGGCTGCGTGCAATGAGTTTCATGCAAGAAGATCCCTATATTTGCAGAGACTGGCTGGATTTGGTGAGTTCCTGATAAAATACAAAGGACTTTGCCTTGAGAATTCTTTTCATGAAGAAATGGCCAGAGACACTTCTTAGCGCAGCATTTTAGCCATGATGACAGTTTATTTAGAAATTGAAGAAATCTTAGTAATCACTATTTGCCTGGATGTTGTAGGAAGAGGCAGGCCATGCTGGTGGCTCACACAATTTTTTGTTCACAAACAAACACAGTTTGCCACAAGTTTCACAAAGGCCTCTCTTACCATTCTTCATTACCAATATAAACAAAGTGATTAAAAAAGAAGCTGTCTGATAAAACGAACTGTTTCCTAAAACTTGCTAGGATATACATGCCTGCTTAATTTTATTTGCACTAAGGGTCATTGCAATGATTACTTACAGCATATTAACTTTAGCATGTGCATAATTGTTCTCAGGATCAGTGAAGAACAGGTCATCTTTCAATACACAGAAAGCTTAATGAGGGATGAAAATTTAAAATACCAGATCTGAATTACTCTAAAATGTGAGGCTTCAGAATATGTATCTAAGGATTTGCACATTATCAATACCATTTTTTCTGTAAATTTCGGCAGAAAGTCTAGCTAATAACTTTAATATATTGGCTTGCTCACTGTTACTTTACACAATAATCTGATGTATCTAAGCATATTTTATTTTAAAGAAGTGATTGACTTTTATGAGGAAAAAAAGGTATTTTGAGGACATAAAAGTTATTCATAAAACAAGGTTCAGGTTCTTAAGTAGGAAGATGGTAGGAAATTGCTAGATATTTGTGGAGAGAATTTCCTCTGGTTCTCATCTTACATAATTTTTTGTTATTTTTGCATCTCAACGCACTTTGAAGGAAAAAAAGCATGAAGACCTAGAGGAACAGTATCAACTTTCTGTCTGCTCATGAAAGAAACACCACTACTTTGTTCATTTCTTTTATAAATTTGACCAAGCATTATTTTTCTTCTTTTTTAATCCTGCATTCCGTTTAATTTGAAAGAAACTTTTAACAACACCTGAAAAATTATTGTGAGAAAATACTTTCTTACAGAGAACTTTGTAAACGCTTTATGCCTCTAAGGGGCAAACTGAGCTGATACTTTCCATTCCTCACATGCCTGTGATGAGATGACTGTCAGCAGCTGTCGGAGTGGGAAAGGGTTGTATCAGAGTCTGCTTCCCTGAGAGCTGCCAGGTTTCACCTGCTTCCTGGGATGCAGGAGGGACCCGTAGCTCTGGGTGTTCAGAGTGGATTGGCAGCTGGCTGGGTCAGGAACCCTGAAACTGGAAGGAGGTGAGGTTGCCTTGGTTTGTTTTCTTGAGTTATGTTATTAATGAGCTATCTTTTTTTCTTCCTTTCCTGATGAGGAACTTGTAGCCAATAACTCTGATTTTTAGAAAGGTTCACAAATATATTCCCAACAGAAAGGGAGAGTTTGGGATTTTTCCTTGAATTATTCAAGACTGGGATTTTTGTGGGTTTTTCTTTTTTTTTTTTACTACAAGGGTAAATTACCTGCTCAACTATTTCCTTCTTGACTTCTGTTTTGACAGACTTCTGTTCTTCTGTTTTGACAGTTCTGTAAATCTCTGCACACCCATTCACTTTTCTCCTGCATTTTGATGGCATATGGGGTTTGGGGATATTGAGAAAGGGGCAGAAGATGAAAGGGGTGAGAGAGGTTGCACCATCATTTTTCTAGAACTAAGGCATTTCCATGGTAAAGGCGTGCTTTAAAACACCTAATTCTTTCAGTACAAAAATGAAGTAATAGTCTCAGAAAGAAATAAACAGGTAAAATTACTTTTCCAGGCCTTTAGAGAGGTAACTATTGGAACCTGAATTTGAATTCATGAGCATTGAACCAGAAACTATTCCAGCTCTACCGAGCTCTAAAAATAAAGTTTACCTTGCTGAAAGTCAGTGTCCCCTTTGTCCATTGACAAAGGCTATAGTATTATAAGGATTTCGTGCAGCTGAGTATGACTCTAGGAAAGTAAGAGTTCTCTGAAATATAGTGGAGGCCTCTGTGCCTATATTTTGATGCAGAGCCATAGTGCCTGAGGTATGGACATATCCTGCTTTCTCAAAAGCGAGTATCCAGGGTTTAAATGCATATGTGTTTAAGTATTTTTAACTGAATGTAAATGAATGTGGTAAATGCAGGTAACAGCAGTAAAATGCAACTTTTTGGCAGGGCTTTAACTAAAGCTAATGGTCTGGAGGCTATTGCAGATAGAAAAAAAATAAAAAGAGCAGTATAAATACAGAAGCTGCAAAGATGGTGGCAAAGGTTAAAACACTGATAAGGGATTCATTTAGACAGAAGAAAGTATGGGAGCAAGGAGACTGCTTGAGGCAGCTATGCTGTAGGAGTAAATTGGTGAAGGAACCTCCCTCTAGGCAGCTGAAAGGGTAAATGTGAGGAAGGAGATTGTGGTCCTTCCATTTGATTATAAGGTCAGAAGTACCTATGGGAATGAGTGGCTGGGTTACTTAAAGGATTTAGAAGACAGCTGTCCACAAGGTTGCCCAGGAGGCAAAGAGTGCAATGGAACAACAAGGATATAACTGGAAGACAATAATATGTGATATTCCATGATGCTGATAATGATAGAATATTTCATGGAGTTGGTTCAACAAGATAAGAAACATGGGACTGGAATTACTTAAATCTGGGTTTATTTTGTATGGGAAGCGGGTACATATGTGCAGAGGGACATATGTCAATAGCAAAAGTGAGTAAAACAAGCATTCAAGTGGCAACATGTTTCGCAATGATGCCATTGCCAAGTCTCATCAAGGAACTGTTGGTGAAATCCCCATTCCCAGAAGGATCTAAGTCAGTCAAAAATATGTGAGGCAGCTTTAACAATAAGGGCAGGACTTCACTGTGTGGGGAACACAACACGAGATAGCTCCGGGTGGGAGCCTGAGACAAGAGGCCATGAACTGCCACCCTTTGCACAGAAAGGACACATGGACCTGTGGCACAGCCAGGTGAGGGACACTGAGAGGCACGGCAGGAGCCCATGGCTCAGTAGGAGGAGGGAGACTTTGGCACTCTTGGACTGTGAGTAGATGAAAGCCCAGGGGTTCCTTTGTTCGAGATTCCTCCGTGGAGGCACCAGCTCGGGTTGTTTCTGTGTTACTGCACCATGTATAAATGGCTTTATGGAATGAGACATCTGAGATCCTGCTATGGAAATCCTGGGATTGAGCCTATAAGGAAATCTGATCTGACTGTGAGTGAGTGTGCAGGGAGTCCAGCAGGGACCTGTTGGGTCACTGGAGCCACCCCTGTGAAGAGGTGACAGTCCCAGCAGTGACAGTCTGTGGCATTGGGAGTGTGGCTGACAGAGTCTCATGAATGATCTCTCTGGGAAGTTTCCTTAACAGTAGGAAAGAGATACCTGGTACTGAGAAGCTCTTAGAAAATCCCTGCAGACAAGCTAACTGAGATGTTAATTTTCCTTCCAAGAGCCCCAGGCTTGTCATTGACATTAGGGGAGTACTGGAGTGCAACAGCAAACGTTCAGGCAGGTTGCTGAGATTATCTGCTTTGCTAACCAAAATACAAAGAGACAGAACAACGATTTTGTGTGTGTGTGTATTATCACTACTCATAAGGGTTATTACAAAGCAACAAAAGAATGACAGAGAATGGAATGCACACTGTTGCTTAGAAAAAAATCACATTAATTAAATGCGCTTAAGGAATGAATGTGAAACCAGAACTTATGCGGCCGCTCTTTTAGCTGGGACCTGAAACATGAAGCATGAATATGAAGCTTTCTAAGTGATGGCAAACATATGAAGGGAGGTTGTCTGATTCCCATGCGCTGCAGATATTGACAGACAGCACAGGAGTTCAAATCTCAGGCTCAAAAAGTCAGTTTCTCCTAGATGGATGTTACTTGATTTCTGACAGAGCTGGCAATGTTCTCTCTCTTCTTACACACTTATAAGCCCTGTATGGCTTGTCAAGCCAATAAAGTCTCACTGAACTGAGACTGCTTTCTAATTATGGTATATGACAATACCTGTGGAAACTCATTGCCTTCTATAAAATTGTAGAGGTGGAACTGATTGGAAGTTAGCGAGGGATCTGGTAAACAATGCTCAAGAAAGAATAGGATTCCACGTTCTCACTCTTAGCTCAGTTGTTTGCACAGAGCTAATGAGAGCAAAATCTAGTAAAGCACTCTGTGTGATGTGAATGGTGATGCGATCCTGCTGAATATAAAGATGCCATTGTCACAGAGAGCTTTCAGCACAGAAGTACATATTTATACGATCAAGAGAGCCTCAATGCTTCTCTAAGAATGTTTGTCTTTTTTTCAGCTTTTAAACCTAGCTTTTAATGCTGTCATGTCCTCACAACAGGTGAGGCTTCAATACGTGTAGTATGGAAGTCATTATTTCTTGCCTCTTTTGCATTTTTTTTTTTTTTTTTTTTTACTTTTCCTCTTTGTTTTACCTTTCATTTGTTGTGGAGAAAAAGATTTTCCACATTCTTTTATTGTTAGGCCCTGATGAATGCTTTGCATTTTTTTACTGGAAATGCAGGGTGTTTAACAGCAGATTTTGTGTAAAGAATAACATGTCAGGGTATTGTATAGAGCAATAGATAACAGTGTATCAACAGATTTATCGAGTTTATCTGAATGCATATTTAAAAATGCCAAATGTGCTTTCAACTCACTTCTGGCGTGTCTTTTGAATCTCATTACAATACAACCTGGAGGGAGTTTGGAATGGGAAACAGAAGTAATTAGTTCTTTCTTTAAAGGAAATTTGCCCGTGCTAAAAAAATATGAGCCAAGGCCATTGTGATTCTTGCAGTGTATAGTACTTGGAAACTACTGCAATTCTAAGTGTAGCTCTCCTGTATTTGAGAAGGCTCAAAATCAAAAAAATTATCAAGGATTTGCTTCAGATATAACCCTGATAGCTCAATGAAAAATAAATATTTCTCATTACAAATAAAATAACGTGGATAGTGACTCCTAAGAATTTCCATCCCAACATATTGCTTGGCCCCACATGTGGTTGGGATGGACTGTTGTGATCGCAATACAGGGGGTGGAATTATCACACATCAGAACATATAAGATAGTTGAGGAGGGAAATTGGCAGGTTTTTTTCCAGGTTTTCCCCTTATTTCTATTTTGTCTGTGCAAAATTAATATGTCATATTTGGTACTTAATATTAATATCAGGTTTGCATACTCCTCTGGGGGGGTTGGACTTTTTTGTTCACTGTAGACAACTCCCTTTTTCTTGAGATTCCCCTCTAAATAGATGCTGAGCTGAGATCAGGAAGTAGTATGTGATATTCTGTGGGCTTTATTCTAAATACTCATTTTCACGTAGAAGTAAACCAGAAGAAGAAAAAAAAAATCTTTTCCCACGGGCTTAATGAAACTCCTCACATCTGCATTTCTGAGGGCTCAAGCAGTACTAGAAGTGGCAAATTGTCAGGCCAGCAGGAGTAAACAGAGTGTCACACAACAGATATCAACTGGAGTGTGCTGGATCCATAGTTTTAAAACTGAGGTGGGGTTGGCACAACCTGATCTGATTGTACATTTAATATTTTACCTGTATCCATTAAAGGAAAGAATAATTTGGGGGCTTTTTTTCTGCATTAGCATTCTTCATTGCTGTTCTTTCCCTCATTTATTTCAATAGGTGTGCTGCTAAAGTTTCCAGTTCTTAAATAGGGGTGTTTGATCTAACTTAGTGTCTTGGTTTTCTTAGAAACCTTTTAGAAGCAAGAAAGTACACGGGTGTGCATGCCAGGTTGAATGTTTCACATTGATTTTAGGTGACTAAGGCAACATCTGGTGAAAAAATGAAGCCAGTTCTGGGCCAAATGAAAATAAACATTCATAGGTTTTATTTTTTTTTCCCTGCCAGCCTCAGAGTGATGCAACTGATCTTCTTTTCCCGTGGTTAGTAAAGTTTCTAATGCCTCAGTGAGGTGCACTGTGAAGTCCACGTGGATAAAGCTATTTTGCTTCATCCGTACATACGTAATATTCCTCTTTTTCTTGACTATCTGATAGTGCACTCTTTTACTGTCAACCTGACATTGCAACTTTGCCACTCTCTTTTGAACACAGCCTTATAAATAATAAAGGTTTAATATTCTAGTAAATGCATAAAAGAGATTTTAAAGTACTGAGTGCAGTGGCAATAGGCATTTTATGAATGCGCATCTGAGGGGGGAAAAAAGGAACATTTCTACAGCTCTCCTGTTGAAATTTTACACATCCATCTTGCCTTTTGTCCTCACGACACTGTTTGTTGGCATGTCCACCAAAACTGCTGCTGTCATTGGAAAAGTAAGTCGAGTGATTCTATCAGTGGCTGGTCACAATGGAGCAAGCAGATTATGCAGCTGGAAGAGAATCATAGAATCACAGAAAGGTTTGGGTTGAAAGGCACATTAAAGATCATCTCATTTCCATGGGCAGGGACACCTTCCAGTAGAGCAGGCTGCTCAAAGCCCTATTGAGCCTGGACTTGAAAACTTCCAGGGATGGAGCGTCTACACTTTCTCCTGGCAGTCTGTTCCAGCGCCTCCTCTTTTACAAATGCATCCACAAATCTTGTGCCTTACTCACTTCAAGTAGGTTTCCTTTTTTTTTTCTTCCCTCTGTTCTGTCTGCAGTTGTTATCTCCTGCTGGACATTACTTTTGTAAAAGCCTCGCTCTGAGTAATGTTACTAGAAACCCTTTATCTTTCATTGGTGTTGATCTCATAACTTTGTAAATCTGGAATGACTTCAGTAGGGTTGCTTGTCTCTCTAAGGTGAATCCTTATTGTTCAAAGAAATGTTGATATCAACACAGTTAGCAACACTTCATTCAAAGGAATGTGAGTCATGTGCCTGTCAAAAGTTGGGGTTTTTTGCTGTCAGTCTTTTCCTAAAAGAAACAGTGCCTTCTTTCATAATATTTTCATTTATACCAGTGAAATATTATACTGTCTGCTATTTAGCTATGATTGAATTACATTTAAAAAGTTAAAGGTTGCTATCTTGAGAAACCATGTTTTTCTGAAGTGGCTTATAGTGTTTAGTACAGTGTGTACTAAAGAAATGAGAAAATAGCCTTGGGCCAGTTCCAAGTGTTTGGAATGTGTGTGCCTACACTCATACACAGGATTGTGTGGTGATACCTGCTCCTGTCCAGGAAGTGTGATAACCATGCTAGAATGGCATTCCATCTGACTCAGTAAGCTCTAATTCTGAGCAGGGTTTCCTGTTCCAGTTCCAAGAGAATCTCAGCCACAGAAAACTTCAGTTCTGTGCTGTGTGACAGCTCAAATGCACAGTCTGTGCACTGTGGAGTGGGGCTTTGGGGATCCTGCATCTAAAAAGCTGTTGGAAATGTGCTACACTGTGAAAGTCATGACCATGAGGGCATGCTGACAGTCACCACATTATCAAAGGAGCCAGTGACAGGAAATTTAGGGAGCGCGATCCTCTGCTGGCAAATCCAGCACAGGCAAATTTCATAGACAAGTGCAAGGTTCTTTTTGAGGTTGTCCTAGCAGGGAGGAAAGCAGTGTGACCCTCCTGTTTCAAGTCCATTTGCCTCCAAATTGTTATCATTCCTGCACAAAGTCATGAGGACAAAGTGAATTGACAGAAATAAGAGCAATCAGATAAAACGACCAGAGTCTCAGACATAATGTAATCATTGACTCATGAATGCAAAGCCCATTGAAATTGCCATTGTCCATCTCATTAAGAAGTGGTGTTTCCATCATTTTTTTGAAACTCTCAGGGTTTAAGTATTGTGAAGGTTTTGTTTTTTTTTTTTTTTTCCCAAATTGTCTGTCAAAATTTCGTGCTACTGTTGCTGCTTTACTGCATTTTGAGTTTTGGATGGGAAATTGGGAAGCTTGTGAAAAAATTCTCAAGGATGACTTTAATCTTTAAACCAGTATGGGGAGCAGATGTAGCAGGCTCAGTTCAGATATAGCATAGGAAAAGGGAAGAGGTCTGATGCTCTGTTTGTAGTGTTGGATGAGGCATAAATGGGTGATGCATAGACTGATGTAGATGGGAAGGACCTTTGGAGTTCATCTGGACCACTCCCACAGTCAAAGCAGAGGTGGTTTAGATAAATGGTTGACCACGACCTTATATATCCATTATAATTTCTCAGACTTAGACTGATTAATTCTACGAGGGGCTGGAACCATGCTTAAAATGGATTTATCTCCTTGTATTTTGTACCTCCTTGATTGTATTTCAGGAATTGGTGTTCTTGGGGATTATGTGCTCTGTATTGGTTTGTCTGATGGGGCTATCCCTTACTGGGCCTGTCCAAGCCTTGCTGTTTAAATCTTGGCATAGAGAATTGGGAACAATGATCTTGAGATGGTGCCTCTACTGCTGCATAGGACTTCTACTCTGCACTGGCAAAGAGATGGTGGGATTCTTCTCGGACCCTACAGTCTTGATTTTGGTTTCTTAAATTAATTGAACTGTATTTTCTGATTCCTGATTTCTTCCATGTGAGCTTGCTGACTGCAGGAAGCTAATGCTGGCACCTGGCTTCTCATTTTCCTGAAACAGGAAAAAGATGATAGATAGCAGGCCTTTCTTTCTGATCTCTTCTGACTGTCTTGCAGCTACATTTTGTCAAACTGTGACTTTGTTTCTGAATATTTACACTGATAATGTAATGATTAGTAGCAATTTTAAGCACCTCTGACCTGTACTGACTCTCTTAAAGAAATGTCTCATTCTTCACCTTTTTTTCTCTATCCTCATAGGTTTAAAGTGGCATGTGTGTGTATTAGTTATTAATGCATTACATTAGTATGAAGTCTCTCAAACACAGAAATATCAGCTATACAAAACTTGGCTTGCTCTGACTTCTTAGGGAGGTGGTTCTACCTGCTTACTCTTACTTTTGCAGAGTGAAGTACAATTTACTGAAGCAGCTGTTTAAATCATCTAGTGGTACAGAGCATTTAACTTGATATGTTATGTGTCTTGCTCTTAATGAATCTTTGATCAGTTTGTACCTTGCTCACATTTTTTTTTGTGTGTGCTTTACTGTCCACAGGAAAAAAAAAATAGTAGAGGCTTAATTTAGAAAGGTCAAAATGGTAAACAAATTTAAAAGGGTCAATGTACTTCAGAGTGTAAAACCATGTCAGGTTGTGGAAGGATCGTTTTGGTCCTAATTCTCTGCATCACATAAAGGTGTCAGTCCTTCTTAGAGTTCAGTGATGCTAACAAAGGCAGACAAGAGCTGGCTGGTGAAACTGGGCTTTGCTGTTGTTTCAGACTTCCAATTTTTTCAGCAGAGTATTTCAGTGTGTCACGGTACACAAATAGCCCTTACAGAGCAGTAGCACAGAGTTGCATTACTTGCTACATGCACGGCAGAGCCAATTAAAAGTGATGAGCCTGTTTGGCAGATTTGATTTGGTAAGATCTGGTTTCTGTTTTGTTTTGTTTCTCACTTCCACACCTGTACCCAGCACATGTACTCTCCACATGAATGACATAACTCTTAATATTGGAAAACTACTGTATGCACCATGAAGTAAACAGGTTTGTTTTAGCAACATTTTTGGGGGCCCAAATAAAATTTTCAAAGAATTTGAGCTTGGAAGATGGAGGAGAGGAGTTGGGTTTTTTTAAAATAAAAATGGTTTCCTTAGAGAAAAAGCTCTCGGATCCATGTTTTCAGCTAGCTTTGTAATCACACGCATTGTTGAAATGTTTTTGGCCAGCAAACAAATCCTATGATGATTTCAAGGCCGGGTCAATTAAAATAAACAAATGTTTTTGCTTTCTAGGGAAGCTTTTGTGTCAGTAATGAAACAAATTATGAAGTACTTCAAAACAAAAATAAACACAGACTACCAAGAGTTTTCATTTGGGAACAAGTAGCTCATAGAATGGCAGGGAAATGTACGGCTTATGTGCAAATCTTGTGTTGCTACTGCTCTAATACCAGCACTAGTAGTCCCATTAGATTAATTACTCTTGAATTCAGAGAATCTGCTCATTTGTAGAAGTCCCCATTAGTGTGAAGCAGGCCTGTAGCAATGAACTCAAACAAGGATTAAGAGCCGTAAAAGAGTAGATTGTGCTTGTTTTTTATACTTTTTTGCAACGGGTACTTTACAGACTCTCTCTACTAAATACGTGGCAGGTTTTGCAGTGTGTGGTCTGTTTTTGCAGCGTGACCATGTGGTCTAAGCTGGGATGTGTTGCTTCCGTGGCACAAGGGTAAAGAAAGAGTGTTTCTCTTGCAATTCTCTATTGTCATTAATAAAACCACTCAGGGCTAGATAAATAAATTTGTTAAACTATACCTGTCAAGGACATGCATTTGGGGAATCATTGCAATGGTATGACTTTAAAAAGGCAGAAGTCTCCCCATCTAGAGCAGCCTTCAAGACTAAGATCCAACAGTTGCCTCCAGACAATGAACTGCCATTTTTTTGTTTCTTCTATTCCCTTTGTGTGTTTAAACACCGCTATACTTTATGGGATTGTGGGCTTGTCCGTGTAGTGACCCTATATACTGAAGTTGCATGTCAGGGATCTCAGTTGGGATAGCAGTGAATAAACTGCTGGCGTTAAGGGTATTATTTCTGCTTCTCTAGCTCATAGCTAGCTTACTAACAGCACTATTCCTACTATCATCAGTAAAGACAGGAGTAACTGCTCTGCTATAAAAGTGTGCCAGTAAACGCAGAGAGAGGAGATAGTTTGTGGCTGCTCAGCATCTGATGGGATAAAGAGATGGCAACATTGCCAGAATAAATAGAAGGCAACCTTACTGGTAATTACCAATAGAGCAAAGATGGCAGTGGTAAGAGTGGTACAGGAAAATAAAAACAGGCATTGGGAATGTTAGTCATCAATGTATATATTACTGGGAAATGTTTCTATCACTTTATGTTTTGCAGACATTTCTGTAACAGTTTGGGGGGTGGGGGGGGATAGTATTTATAGGTCTTTTTTTTCTCATCTCCACAGCATCAGTACATAATATACCACGACGGGGTGTTTTTGCCATGTGATGATACTTTCAAGGCTGTGAGGAGAAAGCTGCTATTAATCCTGTCTGTAGGTTTTCTTTGTTGTGTTTTTTGTTTCCTGAACTGTATCCATCTACTGTTTTCCTGACTTTCCTTTGTAATTCTGGCTCTGCAAATTCGTGCCCTGTAGCATGACCTAATCTAAGGAACATAAGAGCTCACAGGAAGCTTCCAGCCCCAGAAGCACAAAGCTTTGCTTGGGTGACGTCTTGTTTGAGAACAGAAGTGTTACTAATGTTCAGAGGAGAGGAGCTGCTCATGTTATCTGTGGAATGAAAATTGGAACTGGGTTTTAGAAACATTTGCAAGATTATAATACTATCTTCAACTCAGCCTTTAGAAACCTCAGATACATCCAGTTGTTTGAGAAATGAGGCATAGACAGCAGCCCAGCTTGCAAAATCTTAGCTTTCTTTTTGAGACTAGAATGAAGATCACGAGTGCATGATGTGAGATGATAGACGTGTACAACACACTGAGAAAATTTCTTCAGTTCTCATAGGACAAGCTATATTAGATACTGGTTTGTGCACATTTTTTGGTTACTCTCTGGTTGATGTGGACTATTCACCTGCAGAAGAAAACTGTAAGACCTGTTAAGCTATCTGTATCCACAACCTTCTGCAAGTTATTCTTGGCTTCTAAGCTACTGCAGTGAAATATTTGTGAAATATCCAAGCAGGATAGATGATTATAATATTTTGGCAGCCCTTAGTATGTTACCCTGCCTTGTCTGGTGACAGAATGATATGTTCAGCTGATTGTGTATCCGTTCTTGCTGCAAACTTGTCAAGTGTAGACTGGTAATCATCTGGGGAAAAGGAAAGGAAGGGCAGAATTGGTCTGACAAGAATAGATGCTTAGTGCAATATCTTTTTACTCTTGTTGCAATATTTGCTGCTAGTTTGAGTTTCTAGAAAAATTGAATTGGCATGCTTCCTACCAAATCTACCACTGACTTTAGAGAACACTGTATCCAAGTGTAAAATAAAATTACTTCATAAAAGAAAACTGAGGATGTCAGTTGGAGACGGGAAAAAGAAAAGTTAGCTTCATCTCTAGGGAGGAAAAGTTCCATATTTAAAAGACTTGCAGAAAACTCATGATTCTTTGAGAGGTAACTGTCATTAAGACAGAAACATTTTGCTGTGTTTGAAGAGCCCCACAGCAAAGATCTTTGTAATGGTCCATCTCATACACCAGCTGAACAGAGACCAAATCAGCCAAAGGCAAGAGAAACTTTGGAGGGAGAATAAAACACTTTAGTTTTTCATGGCATCATCAGTATAATTATGTGGAGTGCAGCAGATGTTTAAACATCATGCCTTGTTGTTGCTACTTTTCTCCTAAAAGAGAAGAGGTCATTTAAGGACTTGACCTATGAAGATGCTTAAACCAGCTGTGTACAGGGCTGTTAGCTTGGGGACACCCTTTAAAAACTAATGATTATTGAATCCAGAGACTATTTTTTATTGTTGTTAAAGCATAATAACTTACTTATTTATCTATTTATTTACTAGTGCCTCAGTCAGCAGAATCATCATAGTCAAGTGGCTGCTCACTTTGCAGGGCTCTTGCTCTGGAGCAGTGCACCATTTTTACGTTTTCTTTATGCCAGAGCTCCTCTGGGCATGACATTTAAGTCTCTGGTGCCCCTAGAGTCACTAAGGAAAAATGAGGCTTCAAATTAGAAGTGCTTAACTCAAATGCATGAATCTTCCCTTCTTTCACTTTTGCTCTCCTAATGCTGTGAGAAACTTCCGTACTTGCTTTTTCTTTTCCTCCTTCTTGTCCTGATCCTGGTTGCTTTTTGCTTCCTCCTCCTTTATAGCTGCCATTAGTCTTTTGTTCCCTCTGTCTTTCTTATCTCTCAGATCTTTTCTTCCTGCCTTTGGCATCTTCCACTTTTTTTTTTTTTTCTTTTTTTTTGTCTCAGCAAAATAATTTATTGTCCAACTTGACAATCTTTTCAAGTTTTCTTTAGTCAGTAAGTACTTGCAGAGTACTTAGAGAAAGTTTATTGCCTATAATAGATGTGCATAACTAATCAATGTAAATGCATATATGGAATTCTAATTAGTGTTATAATCTGAATGAAAACAATGAGCCCTCTCAAGTTTTCTGTTACCAGTCAGCACGTTCCCTGCTTAGAAACTGCTGCTGTTTTCCAGAGCAGAAAAAAAAGTTGTGCTAGGTGTTCCAATGCTTTATGTCTTGCTATTTCTCATAGCAAGGTTAGCAATATACCATTCTCTTTTGAAAATGCTTTACAGCTGTTTTGCACTAGGTTATTTGGGTAGACAAGGTCACTAAGAACTATAACATTTGTCCTTGAAACACCAGACAAAGCTTTGGCAATGCATGTAAATAATTAATTGGGCAAGACACATGCATTGTAGAGTAACTGTAAGATTAAGAACATTGCTGTTTGTGTAGAGGTGATGTAATGGAAAGTTTTCCTTATGCTCCACAGCCTTAATGTCAGGATGAAAACTCTCTACTGCTGTTCCGTAATTGATGTTTTTAACCACACAAGACAAGAATGTAATCAGATGGAACAGTTCCCACTCTCGTTCACGGATCAGGTTGATAACCTGACCTCCTGATCGTAACTGATGTGCACAACAAGGTTTCAACAGCACACCTTGCTGCCTAAGAATTTGACTCTGGTTTATTTTTGTTTTGTAGAGCCTTTGTTTATGCTAGAAATTGTCATGAGTGCCTTTTCCGTAGTTGTTCCTGAAAAGGAGACTGTGTGCCACAACACCATTTCTGGGTTTTTTTCTGCAAATACTGCAGTCACTTGATTCTAGTGGACTTCTGCACACCTAACAGAATATTCAGGGTTTCATTGTAGTGTTTGAAGCAAAACTCTAGACAGTTAAGCAAGCAGCAAAGGAACAAAAGCCTGTGGATGCCTTTCTGAAAAATGTGAACCAAGCAAGTCTTCTATCAGGAATTTATATATCAATGTAATGTAAATTTAGGGCAAAAATACACAGTGTGCTTTCTCTGAGACCTGTCCAGATCACTCAGCAGCTGTAGGTGTCCTCAAAAGCATATGTGGGGATATCAGTAGTGGAAATATTTTCTGAGCTCTCTTATGTCAAAAGACCAAAGCAGCAGTGACACTGACCTTCTGTCCTCTGCTTGAAAAGATGAAGGATTCATAAAGTGGGTAAGCACAATAAGCATCTCCAGATGCAGAAACACAGTGTTGCAATGGAGAAGATTAGTGATTGTGTCTTTGACTTTTGTTGTGCTGAGTTTACAGATCTTTCGGCCAGTGGGAAATTATATTAGTGCAAAAGGAGCAATCGAAACCAACGGTGCCAAGAAGCGCAGAAATACAAAAGCAGTTCTGATCTGGTCCTGTGGAGTTTTAAGTAAGGTGCAAGAGGAACAATTAAGAGGCAGCATGACCAAAGAAAACAATGACTTTCGTGTTTTGATAGTGTTTTTATGATTGTCTGTTCCTGTGCTTTTTCTGTGGACTCGTGTTAGGAAGAGGGGAATTTATTTGAAAGATAAAGGGAGTGTGTGTTAAAATAGAATGCTAGAGTAAAAGACTGACATTTCCAATCTGACTGAAGTAAGCATTTGAGTAATTTTTGTATTCTAGAGATACATGCAACAAACCACCAGGGAGCATTTTGGGAAATATGTTTCCTCCAAAGAGTACCGAAGGCATGGTTTCAGTCTAAGATGAAAATGATTTTTGACTCAGGTGGAGGAGTAAATGCCACATCAGGACTTCCATGTTTCTCCATTTAAAACAAAATTGGAGGAAAAAAAAAAGACATTTTTTTGTTTGTTTTATTCCTTGATGTTCAACTTATCCCATAATTTCTCTATTTTTTTTTTTTTTAATTTCAGTCTCATCCCAGTGTAGTAGTCAGCCTTCCTCTAATGCCCCAATGGCTGCAAACTTTTCTTCTTGCTCAGCCTTGCTATGCAGCATCTGTTGAAACTGTTCCAGGTTCCAGTTCGCTAGATACACTGCCAGGGTGCAAAGGGGTTGAAGATCTGTAGGGGCAAACATGAACTCCTTCACAGAGAGCAGAACTCTTTGGTGCACAGTTCTGATCATGGCAGAAGGAGCAGATTTTGGGACAGTCTGAGCTTCTCTCACATTGAATGGGGAACACAAAAACCAGAACCACAGACTACACATTGTAGATGAATCTCAAAAATCTACTTTGCTTAGCAGGAGGTGGATTTGCCACCCACCCCCATTTCTTTGTCTTCTCTTTTTAAGGGCCAAACACTTGCATTTGAAAGTAATGGTTGCTTGATTCGATATGCCATTGCATCAAACTATT
>VZRR01006866.1:0-17536 GCA_013398015.1 Oreocharis arfaki | reverse complement strand
GAGTAATTTTTGTATTCTAGAGATACATGCAACAAACCACCAGGGAGCATTTTGGGAAATATGTTTCCTCCAAAGAGTACCAAAGGCATGGTTTCAGTCTAAGATGAAAATGATTTTTGACTCAGGTGGAGGAGTAAATGCCACATCAGGACTTCCATGTTTCTCCATTTAAAACAAAATTGGAGGAAAAAAAAAAGACATTTTTTTGTTTGTTTTATTCCTTGATGTTCAACTTATCCCATAATTTCTCTATTTTTTTTTTTTTTAATTTCAGTCTCATCGCAGTGTAGTAGTCAGCCTTCCTCTAATGCCCCAATGGCTGCAAACTTTTCTTCTTGCTCAGCCTTGCTATGCAGCATCTGTTGAAACTGTTCCAGGTTCCAGTTCGCTAGATACACTGCCAGGGTGCAAAGGGGTTGAAGATCTGTAGGGGCAAACATGAACTCCTTCACAGAGAGCAGAACTCTTTGGTGCACNTTTTTTTTTTTTAATTTCAGTCTCATCCCAGTGTAGTAGTCAGCCTTCCTCTAATGCCCCAATGGCTGCAAACTTTTCTTCTTGCTCAGCCTTGCTATGCAGCATCTGTTGAAACTGTTCCAGGTTCCAGTTCGCTAGATACACTGCCAGGGTGCAAAGGCGTTGAAGATCTGTAGGGGCAAACATGAACTCCTTCACAGAGAGCAAAACTCTTTGGTGCACTGTTCTGATCATGGCAGAAGGAGCAGATTTTGGGACAGTCTGAGCTTCTCTCACATTGAATGGGGAACACAAAAACCAGAACCACAGACTACACATTGTAGATGAATCTCAAAAATCTACTTTGCTTAGCAGGAGGTGGATTTGCCACCCACCCCCATTTCTTTGTCTTCTCTTTTTAAGGGCCAAACACTTGCATTTGAAAGTAATGGTTGCTTGATTCAATACGCCATTGCATCAAACTATTTTGGTAACATGAGACAAAAGGCTCCAGGCAGACCTCCCACTTTGGTGTGCATACTGTGAGTGCTGGGACACTGCACATTAGCAGGATTGTTCTGACGGTTTCCTAAATGATGCTGGCAGGGCCTGGGTGACTACATAACCTGGGAAGAGGATGTTTTCATTAGACACCAGCAACGTGTCTCCCAGCTTGAGCCCTAAATCAGAAAACTTTGTGGCAGTCACAAAGGGCTGAAATATAATGGCTGCAACATAATGCTGCAAGTATTTTAGTACATTGAGTTATGCCAGCTTTTGTTTCACATGTGCCTTTAAGAATATATTGACTCCTTTTAATGGACAGGAATAACAGAGGTTATGATTCATTAACTGAAGAATAGGCTGCAATTAAGTAAACTGGTAACTTTTTGATGTGATATCTGAAACTTCTCCTACAAATTGTGGACTAATGATTTTTCTATGTGTACAAAATATGCATTTGTATCGATGAAAAAAGGTAGCACACAAATTTATTTTGTGTGCCTATGAGAACTAAGAACATTCTGTGAGATCAACTTAAGTTCTGAATTTAGAAAATATGGCCTGGAGTTTATTGCAAGGCTCCAAGTAATGCTGTAAAAAAAAATTCATAGAGAGGAACAGCTTGTTTAAGAAATTCAAAATTATGGCTTAAATATATCAGATGATTTGGATGTCCATCTGGAATTCAAGTGTGGAATTCTCTGTGCATTACACATGAGAAGACACTGAGATATAAGGACAACTCAAAATTCAATAGGCTTATGGGATAAGTTACAGGAAAGATTATTGTGTCTCAGAACATCATTTTCTCCTCAAGTACGCACACATCCAGCTGTTTTGTGGGGTTTTGTATTCTTTATGCTTATCTGGAGGTGCAGCACCCATTACTTTGCTTTAAGCATATTAACAATGTGGGTATAGGACACAGATTTATGTCTGAACCTGACCGAAGTAGACGAATTGACTCAATAAGTGAAGCGATGTTTGGAAGCTATGGGCGAACAAACAGTTATGTGAGAGTAAAAGATGCATCAGCTCAGCAGTCATGCAGATGGGAAATTAAATCTGTCGTCCGGAGCTACTCAGCGTTTTTATTTGTTGTTGTTGTTGGGTTTTGTTAGGTTTTTTTAATTTGTTTTTTTTTGTTTTCCCTCTGTGTTTCTTACATTCTGTCTACAAAACAGATAATGGACAGCTTTGGAGAGAATCATGGAATCATTTAGGTTGGAAAAGGCCTCTAAGATCATCAACCTAACACTGCCAAGTCCACCGTTAAACCATGCCCTCAAGAAACACATCTTCACATCTTTCAAATCTGGGCGGCCTGTTCCAAAGTCTGACCACATTTTTTTGGTGTATTTTTTTTTTCTATTATCCAATCTAACCTCCCCTTGCTGCAATTTGAGGTTATTTCCTCTTGTTCTGTCTGTAGTTACTTGTGAGAAGAGACCGATCCCAGCAGGCTACAACCTCTTGTCAGGAAGTTTAGAGTGATAGTCCCTCTTGAGCCTCCTTTTCTTGAGGCTAAGCAACCTCAGCTGCTCTTCATCAGACATGTGCTCCAGACCTTTCCCCAGACGGCACAAATTATGCCTGTCTCTGTCTTCTGGTTGGATTAGAAAAGGCCCTAAAATGTGGTGGTGGTTCATTCTGGTTTCTGAAAGATTTTTTTGCAGTGTGGGTTACGTGGAAAACTGCTGCTCTTCTACTGTTGTATAAAGCACAAAAGCAATTAATAGGTGATTCCTGGTACCAAGTGGGCTATGCCAATATCACTAAACTGGCTCCTCTGTCATTCCATATACTTGCAGAAATGTGTTTATTCGTACAAAGCCACGTGCACTGTCCTCCTTCCTTCTGGAGGAATTTATCACCATCCTGAAGATGCTCTTCCAAGTTCTAACTTGGAAAAGGTAACTTTGGACTGTTCCTTTTCTTTCTTTTCTCCCTACTTGCACTTCTGTGTACCTGTATTTGAAAATACAGTCTAGATATATGGTGTATGACAGGAATCTGAGGCTGGTGGAATGGAGAGTGTTGGGAACGTGTTAATTGCTCACAGGATTGCATTTCTCTTTTGTCATGAGCTCATATTTTTCCTATGAGATAAGACTTGGTGCTGCATGGGGTCTTGGACAGGGTTTTGAACAACCTGGCCGAGTCAGAGGTGTCCCTCTCCATGAACTAGATGATCTTTAAGGTCACTTCCAACCCAAGCCATTCTGTGATATTTAGATTCCAAAATAACGCTTGTTACTCCCATACTTTGAGGCACAAGGTCTATATGTGAATATTAGTTGCTTTAGGAGCAGAATTTTTTGGAATACACTTTTTAGCTTAAATGAGATGTGTGTGTGTGTGTAATACATATGCATAGATATATTTACAGGCAAAATTATGATAGTAATATAAAAATAACTGGGATCTGAATCAGATAAATTTGATCTTTACTTCTCTTTGCAAAGTCTTCTGCAACCCAATTAATCAAATAATTTTTCCCTCCATCTGTGAAATAGTGTTCATACTCATCTTTAAGCAATTTTAATCTCTATTTAAGCGTCACTATCTGGAAGCAGTGACATTAATTAGATCAGTGCAAGTTCTTCCTGGGCATAATGACAGCTATATAGGAATAAATGGTTTATCAGGTATTTTTGGCTACATGGAAAATAGAAAACCTTACAGCTACTTTGAGTTTTGACAGTGACTTCACAGTCTCAATAACACTGCAGAAAGCTTGGGCTTTTCAAACAGTAATCCAAATGGGAAAGCAAACAAACTGTTTTATCTTCAAATTTAATGCATGAGACAAATGACCGTAACCTGGGACTCACATTATTGGCAGAGGGAAATCGTGACTTTTAGAAAATGTTGGTATAAGCATTTTAAAAAATACTGTGAGAGAANGGAATCAGACAATGAGCATTGGATGACCTATCGAAGAGCTCTAGAATTCATAACAAATATTTTGGGGTACTTAGGTTGTTGTTGCTGCTGGTTTGATGATAAGGCAGTTTGTGGCTTTAAAATGGCTCTTTTTTTTTTCCCTGCAAAAGTGCCCACCACTGCTCACACTGATCACGGTGCTTACTCAAGTCCAGGTGTTGCTTAAAAGTAGCTTTAAATGCCAATAATGAAAAACCTTAGAGGTTCCACATCTCACTAGATTTATGTATTTTTCAAGACTGAAATGTGTTGTGGGCTCAAACTTGGATTTTTTGGGGGTCTTTGGCCAAGGAAAATAGCTTATTTTGTCTAATGTTAGTTCCTTTCCCCTTTTTTTTTTTTTTTGTTTTGTGTGTATGTGTGAAATTTTTGGGTTCTTTGTTAAAGAAAGAGGAGCTGTTTTCTCTGCATTATGGTATCTTAGATAAAATCAGTGCATCTCAGAAGCTTTTATTCTCATTATGCTATAGAGGAAAGGCCTGGGAAATAATAAGACCCTTCTTCAGGCGTCCTGGAAGATTTTCATCTCATCTTGAGATGTGACAGAGTACCTCATAATCGGCAAACAGCTGCACTGTCATTTCCTTTAGGTGCAATTTTGTCCTGAGCACTGAAGAGGAGGCAGTGAGCAGTGAGGGCATGTCCTGGGGTCTGAGGGGCTGGCTACACGAAGCAGCAGGGGCAAGGTTGCATTCAAATGGCAAAAAACATTTTCTGATCTTCTGATATGCTTGGAGTATTGATTTGTTTGGAGTTTAGGACATTAATTTTAAATGAAATTTTTCGAGTCAGAAATATTATAGTGCTTTGTTGCATGAAGAGAATTAGTATTTTTCCTTCATCAGATGTTTGCTAACAAATGTGTCATCAATGCTATTTGTTGTTTTGAGATGAAGATAATCAGCTATAGATTGGTAAATAAGAGCAAATTAGGATTCCAAATGGGGAGTATTCTTCTTTTCTTTCTAAAAAACAAATTCTTCTCTTTTTCCTGTAACATCAGTTTGGTTTTTGAAGTTAAAGCTACCATTGGTTTACAGGAATTTTGCCAAGTGTACTTCACATAGGAGTTTTATGAAGTGTGCATCACTTACGGAAAATAGAAAATCTGAAAACAGACCTTCCAATTCAAATTCCAGACTTAAAACCAAACTAAGCCCTCTATCCCACAATAAAGTGTTCCAATTCTTGTGTTACACCATAACATTCCGAAGTATGGACTGTGGAAAGGTTTCTATGAGAGAGACAGGTATTAGAAAGAAAAGCAACATGCCATTCCAGAAAAAGCTTATATAAAATAATTTGTTTAGCTGTGGTTTCTTCCCTTTTGTATTTGCTTTTTGCAAATAATCTGCCATTCACAGCTTAATATTTGCATGGAGAAATGTTATTGCAAAAAAGAAAAGTTTGCAAAGGAAGATGATTTCTAAATGGGGTTTTCTGGGGACAGACAGGATCATGGAAATGCCAGTGGGAAGAAGACCTGAAAGCAGAATTGGTACCAATGCCCATAATTACAGAGAAGAACAGAGATTGCAACTAGGACTAATCTTTCTGAAACTCTTTAAAGCCTTACTAGTAGTACATCATAGAAAAATATGAGCTCAGGTGGCCCAGGGGACAATTGCATCAACAGAAATGGAAAAACTAAGCCACACAATGTCCTCAGCCACCTATTGTAAACCCCAAGCCTGCTTTCCGTCTTCATATTAATTTTTCACTTCTACGTTATCCAGACTCGAAAGTACCTCAAACTTTGCACAAATTCAGCAGCTGTAGAATAAATGCACGTACAGCATTAATTAGGGATTGAGTGCTGCCTATAATACATTCCTTGCAGATGATACCTATAGACTGCCTGGGTGCTTCAACTTAAATCCACTCCAGCTCCAAGGCAGCCCTCAAAAAGCAGAGTCACACAGATGTAGCTCTTGTTATTCTCTGGGAGTCAGCAGAGCCATTGAAGGCAGGAGCGAGGCACGGAGCTGAGAAAGGCAATCAACTTTCTTTTTGTTTGAAGATGGTGGGAAGTCTTTGTCCACAATTGCAGCTGCACCTGGGCTCCAAATTGCCTCTCAGCCAGCTCTCTTTGACAAGGCCAGGCTCACCTTGCTCCAGGGTGGCAGCACCTCCTGTGAGCCACATTTACACAAACAGCCCAAGCCTGGTGTCCTCATCCAGAAGGAGGTCCTGGTCAGCTGCTTTTTTCTCTAATTAGCCAGACAAATGCCCACTAACTTCCAAAGTGTTTTGTTTGATTAAGGAAGGCATTAGTATGTCATTTGGGATTTCTACTTATTTTATGAAGCATTTAAGTGTCCTTCAGAAGGAATTGTATTACACACATATAATATCAGCTACATATAAGACTGCTGGATTCAACAATGAAAAAATAAACAGGGCAATTTTATTCTTTATTGCCCAGTCTTCTCCCTCCATTTTCACTTTGTTGTCTAAAATAAAATTAATAATAATACTATTTCTAGCATGTCTGAATGTCTATTGAAATAATAAATCAAGCTCCCAAGGCACAAGTGTGACTTTAAAAATACATAAACATTAATGATCTTCATTTTTCTCAGGTTTGTCTTTTTGTTTCTCACTTTGCTAGCATATCAAACCATGCTTAATAAACCAGATACCCAAGGTAAATTGTGCACTGCGTGTAGAACAGTTTTTACCATGCAAACACGTAAATGGGCTCGGCAACCACTTTGAAATATAAAGAGATTCATAAGCAAAATATTCACCCCAAAAATCTACAGTTCAAAACACATCCAGTTAGAATTCAGAAAGCAGATGAGTTTTTAAATGCAATCTTAAGCTTGGAAGGAGAATCTATCAGGAGATAATTGATTCCACCAAACAGAAACAATCATTGAAAATGTTCTGCCACCGGAGGATCCTAAGGGCCATAGAAATGGTAATAACTCTATACTTTTCCTTATGATATTTCTGACAGATTTCTACAAGCCTTTGTCCCAGCTCACTGAGCAGGCACCCCTTCTTCGTCACGCTACATTGCTCTGTTTTTGTCCTATTTCTTTCCTGGGTGATGAAGGCAGCTGGGTTTTCACCTCCCCTTTCCTTCTCCTGCAGAGCCAGAGGAGAGCCATGCATCCAGGGGCCTGTGGGGGCCATCCCTCTGCCTCAGCAAAGGTGTCACAGTCCAGAGCAGCATCACCTTGGGCTTCTAGCATGGCTGGCATTGACAAAAGGAATGGGGCCTGAGGAAAGGAGAGACAGGGCCATCACCCCTCTTACCCCTTTGGATCTCCAGTGGTGGAAGGAGAAAACATCCTGAGACTTAGAGGGATTTCTCCTATTTCCTGGTTATCCTCTTCTCTTTCCTTCCTAATCTCTCTTTCTTATGGGGAAAAAGTCCTGTCCCAAGCCTGGGCTGTGCACCCTGGGTGTGCTACAATGAAAGTCATTTCTGCCTGCCCATATGGGGAGCCCTGGAGGAGGGACCATCGATTCCAAGCACATTATTTTTATGGGAAGCATTCAAAATAAGTTAATGTGTTCAGACTTTGTGCCTTTTCCTTCCTCTCAGGAGCAAATTGAGCAGGCAGATCTCTACCTGCTTTAGGTTTATAATTTCTAACCTTCATTATTTCCAAAACTGCAGTGAAAGACGAAGGTTTTTTGTGATGTACTCAACTTTTCTTATTATCCAGTGGACAATACCTCTAAACAGGGGTATGATATGTGCTTTGATTTAATATTCTATTTGTCTTTCTCTCTACCTGCACTAAGAATGTGCTTAGACAAGCTTAAAAGGAGTCTATGGAATAATTGTTCTGGCCCATATGTAAACAAGTCATATTCTAACTCTTGTTGATGCTCAGCAATTTTACTGCTTTTTAGTTTTGCTCCGTCCTCCTTTTCATCAATGACTGAATTCATTTAGAGCACTTTTAATAAAAAAGTGTTTGCACTGTGGGAGAGGGTGATTTATAGTTGGGGGCTCTTTGTGTGTGAGTGTGTATATATCAAACTTCTCTTTACCTTTTAGCGAGACTTTTCGTTAATCTATAGTTGTGCTGACTGACAGTCTTTACTGGGAGAATGAGCTCTTGGAGCTGCCCTGGCCAGCTCTATCTGGTTTTAGTTAGACTCAGCCTGAGCATATGAACACATATGCAGATTCTTAGAGTTCTTTAATGACCCCTTGATTATAGAGAGAAAAATATTGCTGTGACTAAGTCATATGGGCGATGATCTTAGTCTCACAGACATGAAAGACTGTGATGTTTCAGAGTAAAGGAACCAACCCAGCAGAATGGGTAGGCAGGGAGAGAGAATTTCCAAAAGTGGAAGCCAGAGGAGTTGCTGCTAATTTAAGAACCAGAGACCCTCCTACTTTGAGGTGTAGTAAGGAAAAAATGCATTTTCCTCTCTTTCTAATGAGATATATTTGAAACACAACACTGTTATTAACTTCCTATGTGTTATGTCTCTGTTCTGTTTCCTGTTATCAGTTCCTCTGAGTCCTGTAGTTGGGCTAATTTCAATACTGATAATTAAGCTCTAACTGCATTAGTGTTCCCCAAAACAAAGCCAAAATAATGCTTCCAACTCATCTGGCTCAGTTAAGAGATTCTGGGTGATGTATAACATCTTTTTTAAGAGTTAAAAAGCCAAAGTAATAGTTATAAATAGATGTGTAAAATCATACCACTGAATCTCACAAGCACTGCACTCAAGGAGAGCAATACAATTGACAAGCAATTTAAGCTAGAGTGTGAAAGGATGCAGAAATAACAAGATTTGCATGAAAAATATTGAGATCATGAGAACATCAAATTTAAACAAAAAACGCGTGTGCCTCATGACTAAATCATGAGAGCTGGCATTGCTGTTATAGCATTCAATATGCTTGGCTTTTGAAAATAGTTTTATAATGAGGGTGTAGTGTATCTATCTGTACAGAAAATGAGCATTGCTTGTATCTAGCTAGCTCATTACTATGAGAATCAGGAATGCAAGTCTCTCAAATCTTAATACAGGTCAGAAGATCTTAGATGCTTCCAGCTATGGTTGAGCCCACATTGTCAGGTAGATAACCCCAAGCAAAGACAGAAACTGACCCCGCTTTCAAATCAGTCAATCAGTCAATCAATCAATGATTAAACAGTGCCACCAAAAAAGAAAAAAAAAAAAGAAGAAAAAAAGTAGAGGGAATTTCAATCAGGAATTTCAATCAGGTAGCTGATTGTCTATTTATTTCATCTTATCGAGTGTCAGTCATTTATCTTGGGACAGAATGCAGTTACATCAGTAATGGTGGCAGAAGGGTCTGAAGAAGGGTCATTTCAAAGAGACTCGCTCACATCCATCCAGCTTTACTCTTGCATGACTTACCACCACCATGACAGATTTCTTTCATTTTCTTTTGCTGCTCTTGTGCTTTCTGACACGCTGCATGGTCAAGAAAAACTTGATATATACTTGTTATCTAAGGGAAAGCATGGACTTTCTAAATCGGTTTATGCTTTCATTATACCACTGCAAGTGGGGGTGATTCCAGGGATTCTTCGTTTAATTCCATGAATGAATTGTCATAAATTAAGGTGCTTCAGGTATATTCATATTTTCTAAATTCTTTGCCAAAACTGAAGTGTCAAAAAAATATCTCACAAAACCATTTAGCTCTGGAATTTAATATTCCTCTTTTAATTTTAGTGGTGCTCGCTGAGATTTCTTTAACGCCTTACATTCTGAATATTTTAAATAAGCATGCAAGATGCCCACATGGAGATTTTTCTGTTTGTTTTTAAAATAGCTATCATCCTCATGATGATGGGGAGCAGCATTTATATAGACAATCTTTTTTTTTATTTTAAACTGAATATAGAGGAGAGTAATTGGTGCTGTCTGTAAGTTGTTAGGCTCAGCTGCTTTATAGCATTGTACTGAATATGAAATATACCCCTGGAAAAGATTCAGACTGCTCCCCTAAAGAAGCAAGTGACATTTTTCTTGTTGTTTTTTTTGGGGGGGTGGTTTTGTGGTTTTTTTTTTTTTTAATTTGTATTTTTGAATTTACAAGTTATGAATTCATGGACAATTCACCCTTATTTCTAATTAAAAGCAGTTAAGTCAAACAGGACACTTGGTGCTGTGTTGTAATTCCAGGCAGCTGTGTCTACTTTTGCCATGTCACTTTTCTTCATGTATTTCATGGCTGACACTTGTAACAGGAATGCTTTTGTCTTGAAAACTCAAAAATACAATTATATATTCCAAAGGCTGCAGAATTTGGATCCACTTAGTATAGATGTTGTAAAGCAAAGAACTTTACCGTTGTTATTGGTACAGCAAAACAGAAATATGGGTTCTGCCTCAAAAATATCTGATTATTTTAATAGGTTTTGTCTTTTTGACAAAATTGATGGCTGGATTCTGTTTGGCATCAACAGACCTTCAGTGTATTTGTTTAACACAGACTTAAAATGTTGTGGCAATGATGTACCCAGTATTACAAGAATTGTGCTAATAAAACTGCAGCACAGTAACAATAAAACAAACCATGAGGGAGGAAAACTGGGTATTGATGGCCAATTTCACGCTGTTCACCATGACTCTGGCAATTAGCAGTAAAAATGAGATTATTCTACCTGGAAAAAGAATCTTTTTCCAAAACAGTGCGTTTTAGTATTCTCGTCCTCATTGCAAACATTCACCTGTTGGAAACATCTCAGTAAGAGCAGATCTCTCTTCTTGCCAGAAATAATTTCTTCCTGTTGGCCGTGAGGAAGGGGAGAGAGAAGCAAACTGCTCTTGCTTTCTACCCTTCTGCCTCTGTCTGCCTTCCACTAAAATGCATATCCAGTTGAACCTCTCGTCCTTCGGGACAGCGCCCTGTTCCCTGTGCCTCAGAGAGCAACCGAGGCAAGGGAAGGACGGTCTCTAATGGACCCTCCCTTCCAAAAAATCCCATCTGGCCAAAGATCCCTGCCTGCTGCCTTGGTCAGCTCAGCCTTACGTGAGGAAAGGGCATTTATTTTCTAGGAAGTCTGCCAAGTCTGGAAGAGATCATGAGTCTGGAATGCTTAAACCCTGAAAGAGCAAAAAGTTGGGCAGTTGTTTGGGCTTTTTCGAAGTATCAGAAGTGACTAATCTTAGGCATGACTTATGTAGCCAGAAAACTGGGTTGCTCCCCACCTTGGCAGCATAATGAAAGTCAGGTCCTGCAGTATTCAGTGACTGAGTTATCCACTGAGAGAGAACCAGAGGAAAACCACTCACCAAAGGTGTTTTTCCCGAAATATTCAGCAGAGGTACTATAGAGTAAGGCAGTTTCACGCTCCAACTGAAAATAAATTTGAAGTTTGGGGTATATATTTGTTCCCCACAGCAAATTGGGATGTTTTCTGATGAATAGGTAGACTAGAACCCAAATTTCAGTTAAAAAAAAAAAAAAAATTCACGTGTAGGTTAAAAGTGAGCTTTGTTGGAAGGCTTCAACATTAATTATTTTTTATTGACTGGGAAATAATTCTACCCCCATAATACAAATTCAAGCAAAATGGAAGCCTGAAGCCCTGCTAGATACTTTGCCGAATTTTAGTGTATTTAGAACCTTAGTAACCATTTTGCGTTTCTAGGTTTGTACATTACTCATAACAACACTGGGGTTTTGTCAGATTTTTTCTTTATACTTAATATTGTGTGTGTTTTAAATATCAGTTTCTGTAATTGTCTAGGATTGAGAGAGAAGTGTAAAACTAATTCTTAGGTAAGATTGATTTAGCTTTGGTCTTGTGTCCATCTTACAGAGCTGAGTGCATTTAACAAACTGTAATTAGGGGAAAAATCCTGTTGTGAAGAAACAAAATCTTACCTCACCTTTACTTCTCCAGTTTGCAAAAGCAAAAATTCAAGAGAGAAAGCCTTGTAGAAGCTTTAAAACCTTTCAGTTCTGAAGTTCATTTAAGGGCAAGTAATTTTGGAAGCGTACTGGGGAGGTTGTTTTGATTTTGTTGTTTCTTTTTTTTTTTTTTTTTGCTTTTGCTTTTACACAGTGTCTTTCATGCTAGAATGTCCTCTAAAGAAAAGCATATTTTCAAAGTTATGTAATCATTTGTTCATAGTTAACTGCGGGTCAAAAGGCATTATTATTCTTTATTTTTTTTTAGAAAATCTGTAATTTTATAAAACTTTTCACCCCAAGCAATTTCTTTCCCTCTCCTTACTCTTTCCCTCTGGATTTCCATTTTAGACAAACAGCTGGAAGTATCTGCTCGGCTCTTTTTACACCACCCCTATTTCTGTACTTTTCTGTTGCTGGACTTTACACATCACAAAATGTGACTAAATATCTGTCAGATGCTGTCTGTTATCTCTTTGTCTCCTCAGAGGAAGAAGCATGGGCAGTGAAGTGCTATGTTTTGATTGGGATTTAGGTTTTTTAATTTGCACACGTTGCTCTGGATTTCTGTTAGTATGTTCAAGGTCATGAAAATGTACTTTGTTCTTCAAGGGAAAAAGAGTCCTTTCTTTAGCCACCATTTCTTGTCTCAGGGCCTAAGAAAACTGTTTTCAGCTCAGCCCAGGTTGGCTCAGCCAGCAGAGCTGGTTTGCATTGGTTTGCACCCTGGAAGTGGGAGGTAATTTTTCACACGTTAGGCTGTTGAATGTTCAGAGCAATTATACTTTTCATCTCAATTATTTCTCACGTGGAGAGTGGAAGAGAGATTTTAGTATGTGCCTTCATTAGTTTGTGGTAGTGGAGAGATGAACTACAGTGCATCAGCAGCAGACAGAGCTTCCCAAGAGGTGATTTTTTAAAGAAAGAAAGAAATAAACCCTCCAACATGTTGCTGTAATGTAACCAAAAATTTGCAATGAAACAAAACGGAGGTCAAACATCGATTTTATTCTGTAAAAGTGGTATCCAGACCACTATGCAGAAGGAAATAGTAGCTAAAATGGATGACACAGAGAACTCATAGAAATCAGAATTCATTTCTGAAGTATGGAAAAAGCTGAATACGAGTGGCATAGCATCCGTAATGTGAGCACATATCCCGCTGCGAGATTTTCAGAGCTCTAATTCCTATCTGCCAAAAGGTCCTGTTTGTCTTTTGAGACTCAGTTTCAAGCTTAGAGCAAGGTTCAGGCACTCTGGATACACTTTTCCAACCTCTCTGCTGTCTTGGTGGAAGGTAAGGGGTTGTAAGTAGAGGATATTAAGATCCCTTCTAACCGTAATAATTCTGTGGTTCTTCGTGTCAGGGAGGATATACCAGCCTTTAGATGTTGTGAACCACTGTGTGGTTGCTGACTGTTTCACCGAGTGTTTGTCTGCAGATGTTGATTTTCAAATTAGGAATAAACATTAATTTTTCAGTGACAACAGAAAATTCCATGTTTTGCAGGAACTTCAGTTTATCAGTCAGCACACTTAGACCGCATTCTCTTAAGAGGGGCTCAAAACAGTCAGATACTAATCTCAATTATTTTTTTTCTTTTGCAGTATGGTAATATTGTATAGGAGAGGCTTGAGTGTTGATAAAGAAGTTGAGAAATCTGTTTGAATGTCTTCCCAAACTGTGACTGGTAGAACTACTGAGTTGAAAAGGTTTTACTCCCAAGGCTCAGTGAAATTACTTTCTTTCAATTGCTTGAAATATATCAGTTAATTCTGTTAGCTGGTTGTCTTGATTGCCTATTTGGATGCTAGAGAGCAGCAGACTGTGATTAGTCTGATTTATTTTAGATGCCTACCCTAAGTCAAGGTCAATCACATCCCTCGATCTTGCAATTTCCTCTACAGAAATTCCAGATGAAGAGCTCAAATGCATGTTTCAAAAGACTGGGGGAAAAGTGAACTTTATATTCATCTGTAGAAAATGATTTTATGTATCTTTCTTATGGCATAGGCTGGCATTACATTTGTATTAGTCATAGTAGAGCATATTGTCACTTGATTTAGATTTCTACCATTCAGAAAACTACTGTAACTGTAAAGAAACATGATCTGGGAGGCTACCATTGATTTTTGAGAAAATGTCAAAGCATCTGTCTGAATTCCTATCTGTGCTCTTAAAGAGAAAAATACTTTTTCTAGCAACGGTTCTTTGAAAAGTGTTATATCAATTTGAGGTGCAACGAGAACAGGCCTAAACCTTGAGAACTCAATCTTATTTCAGTACTTTTCTTACTACATTGATAGACAATTTGATGCTTTTCACTTATTTTCTTGCCTAATCTCAGTTCACAAGGAAAAATGCACCATCACTTCAAGTTTAAGGTCAGGGAAGAATGTCTCCACTGCTCCATGAAATAAGGGTATGACGGTTCTACTGATGAATGCACAACTGCTCACCTACAGTGGAAACAACCACCAACAGAATGGCAGAATTTTCTGAGTCAGAAAAATGGACCTCTTATAAACTATTGGCATTATGAACAGCAGATATTTGCACAACTACAATTAAACCTACTTTTCCTTTCAAAATGAGAAGCAGCAATACAAAAGAACAACCCTTGTTTTCTACGAACATAATTTATGAGCATTTATTTTGGGAATCTTGCCTCTACTGATGTTTAGAATTGTGAGATTGATCTAAATAGTAGATATAGTAGTAGTAGGTATTGGGTAAATTTAATAATGCACATTTCATTGTAGGCATATCTTTGTGATGTCATGCTGTCAAGAAATAGATAGCGGGCATATGATCTTGCGAGGGGTTATCACAGACACCTCACTGTCATAACCTATTAGCATCCCTGTTAATGATAAGTAGGAGAAGATCAGGTTTATCTTGAAAATGACCTTGAAGCATCCCTAATTCAGCCCAGAAGAAACAAGGAAATGTCACATAGCAGCTGTAATGGTGTCAGGTTTTTGTTAGAACGAGTCTCGCTATGAAGAAAGAAGTCGGAGAAACAAGAATGAAAAGGACAAGTAGCAAACCAAAGGCCGCTACTAAAAGAATTTCTTGGATAAGTTAGTAGAAACTTACATTCCCACTCTCACTTGAAACAGCAGGGTTTTTATCAGGACAGTTCGTGCCCTTACACGTGCCTGTGAGTAGGAAAAGGGCAGCTGTGACAGCTATTTGAGACGACCTTATGTTACACCCTTGTTAAAGCTGATGGCAGTGATCTCAGCAGAGCTGGCATTTTTCTCTCCCTCCAGTGTCCCCTACTGATGACACATCACAGGCAGGCGGCAGCTGGAAAGGGTCTCAGTCCAAAGTTAGAAAAGAAGGTAATTAAAAAACACTTGTAATAAGTGCTTCATGCTAAAGCAACATGAAAAAAACTATTTAGTGATTTTTTTTAACAGTTCTCATATTAAATGAGACATCACAGTAACCCCAAAAAAATCATAAATTCAATTTCTGTATTTTGAAACTATTTTTCTTTCTAAAAATGGAAATATAAATTGGTACAATAGGAATTCTGTTTAGGCAGGAGGAAATGGCGCCTTCAGTTATGCCTGCAGTGAATAAAGTATAATAAACCAGTCATGCTTTTCTAAGCTTGTTTAAAATGAAAAAAAAAGAAGAGGAAAGGATTGAAGAATATGCTTCCAAAAATCATCTGTACAAAAATACCAAGTTTACCATTTATAAGTCTTAGATATTTTTACACCAGTGAAACATCTTTGAGTTGCTGACTTCTCTTTTGTTAAGAAAACTATGTTACAGGGTGTCAAGCTATACTTGATGCACCTAAAATGTTTAAGATACTCTGAATTATCCATTGCAAAAAACATCAGACACATGCTCTCATGCGTTCACTCTTGTCCCACTTATCGTATTGACAGGCAGAAAAGACATTAAATGGAGTATAAATGATACAGAGCTTTGTGAAGCAAGGAAACTTGACTTGATGCTCTGCTTAGCTGACAGAGAACCAAATACTTGACAGCAGTCACAGCAGCGAACACTGCTGTTAAAAGTTTTAAAGGATTCCTGGTAGAAGCAGAAATACACTTCCAAATCTGCTCTGAGATACACATACAGCATGTGTGAAATACACACCAAAATCTGAAAAAGTACCCTTTAGTCTGCCCAAAACTAAGTGCTGTCTTTCAGTTCAGTTGTTTTCTGATGCATGCAGGAGATGTTGCAAGTCTCAGACTTGTTTGGAAACGATTTCTCTGTGACTGCTGAGAAACAAGTCCTTTGTCTTATCCTAAAGAGCTGAATATGCTTCCCCGTGATCGTTTCCTGATTTGTCTTATTTTCATGCTTCAAAAAGCATCTTAGAACTCAGCAGTAATATAGGAAATGCATTAATGTCTGAGTGATAGGTTATCACTCATCAAGGTAATCTGAAGTGATTATTGAAGATCAATTAGGAAGGAAAAATTTCAGTAGGGAAGATAAGATGATAAAGTGCAAGGATTTTCTGCATTTCTACAGAAATGTAAAAGGTATCCTTAAAAAAAGCAAAATTCATAGGTAAGTTATGAAGTACGAGCTTACTGCCTTAGAGAGTACCGTGTAGGTCTTCTCTGTGTTCTATCTTAATTTTTTTCACTTTTATTTTTTTTTTTTGCTTGCTTGCTTCATTCCATAATACTATCCTGAGTCAATTTGAATAATTATGTGGCGTAACTCTACCACTGAGATTATTTATCTTTTCAGAATTTCTCAGGTAATATACCTTGGTTTACCCTTGCTCCTTTCTTTGAATCCACCACAAGGATATTTCCAAAATGCCTCTGGCTCTTCTCTTTCATGGGAGAGGGGTGGAGTGGAAAGCTGACAACTCAGAGCAAACTGGAGAGGAACGAAAGCTGCTCTTTGATCCCCAATTTTGTAGTTCATTCTTGTTAGGGAAAGACATCTCCGCAGAAGTTTGGTGCATGTGTGGTTTAGCAAAGGAGTGGGGTTGGGTCTTACACCAGTCTATGCCTCACCAATATCGTTTCATATCTACAGTAATGGGGTAACAGCTGTGGCCTGCTCAGACAGAACTCTCTGGTGTAGTATTAGTAACATCTGAGATCTCTTGCAAATCTAAAACTACTTTTAAGGATTTTTTTTTTTTTTTTAAACTTCACTCATCAGTTTCAGTGACTGAAAAAGGGACACTCACGACCATTTTAGAAATTCCATAATTTGAGTTCTTACTGTTTTTTCAGAATGTTTAAAGTGAACCATGGAAGGGTTCTAAAACCCCAATGAAGAATTGATTCCATCTTTATTTTTTTTGTTTTAATTTCTTATAATCTTGCCAATCTAACTGATTGCTGGAGGACAGTGATAGAGATGGGGAAGTTGATGCTGAACTGTGATACTTTAAAAATGTATGTTCTGTTCATATTTTGCTCCATATTTATTGAGATAATTCCTACCACAAATTTATTGTTTGTGTAGTAGAGGGTGTGCTGCTCTTTACTGTTTCTTGCCCATTTCTGTGAAGGGTATTGAGTATTGATATGGCAGATCTGGTATCTCCACACTTCACTGCCTATGAAATAAACTGAGGTTTAGAGGTTAAAAGAGCACAAGGTTACCTACACACATACAACACATAGCAAATGTGATTAATGTCACAAGGTGGGGTATAAGAGATAACGCATTCATGTATTTAGACTGATGCAAGGTGAATAATTCTTAGCTAGCAATGAAGTATGTAGCTGTGGATTTCTCTCTCTGCC
>VZRR01006865.1:78951-123744 GCA_013398015.1 Oreocharis arfaki | reverse complement strand
GACAGAATAAGGAAAACATCCCCACTCTGTGGATCCTAACGACGTTCTGTTTGTCCTCTCCAGCTGGTCTTGGTGGTGAAGGCCCCCGCAAAAAGTGTAAAATAATCCAAAGTCCCAGTCAGGTATCTTCAGGGAGGCTTCTTAGGTTGTAGCTTATTCATGCAGTTTTTGTTATAATGGGCAAAACTCTTTCATATCAATGTTTGAGGCTTGAACCGTTTCAGTCTCTGACACCGAGTGTGCCCGGAGTGAGCAGCATGAAGGCATCGATGGGGTTTGGAGTCCCTGGGGACTCCAGATGGGCTGTGCCAGGAGGGTGGATGTGCAGCAGCCCTGGAGGGTGGGATGGGCTGTGCCTGGAGGGTGGGATGGGCTGTGCCTGGAGGGTGGATGTGCAGCAGCCCTGGAGGGTGGGATGGGCTGTGCCCGGCACTGTCCCCTCTTTGTCCATGGAGAAGGGGCCTGCAGAGGCTGGATCCGCTCGGTGCAGGGTGTGGGTGACTTGTGCCTCATCAAGGACACCTCAGGTTCCTCCCCACTCGTCCACCAGGACAGAAAAAGAATTTCAGACCTCAGCTTCCATGGTTTTGGGATGTAGCAGGGGAAGGATGGGCTGACCTCACTGCAAACTGAGCAAATTAAATGGAGATCCACAGCTCCCCTTTTTTTTTCATATTAAAGAGTTCGTTTGTCATCACCTTAGAACCATTCTCTCTCATTCTCACCGGTTGTCTCCTTGGTTGTAAGGCTGTGAGAGAAAGGGAGATCAGAAAAAAGATGTGGCAGCTTTTTGCCTTTTTTAAGTGAAGGAATAAGTTTGGAAAACATAATCCCTCACTCCCTTTGTGTCCCAGCTTCCCCAGGACCATCAGACCCTTCTGGTGCACAGGACCACTGTCCTTCAGGTCCTGGTGTTCCATGGGATCTTGTATACATCCTTCAGTTTTTCTGGGATTTAAGAGAGCAGAGCTGACAGGAAAAAGGATTTTAGAAGGCCATTGGGAAAAAACAAACAAACAAACAAACAAACAATCAAACAAAAGTTATCATGACTTCACAGATAACAAGACTTAATGATTTTTTATTTCCAATTTAATCTTCATGCTTTCTAATGGAAAGAGTCTATTTTGGGGTGATGGTTCTTCGTTAATTAATTAAAAAAAAAAACAATTAATGGAATGAAACCGGAATGCCAAAAAGTGCTGCATTGCCAGATCCTTTCATGCCACTCTTCCAGCAGCCCTGCTGAGCTGTAGGCCTGTGTTTTCCTGCCTGTGTGCCTTCCTGGCTTTCAGAGTGCCAGGGTAGGAATTGTTATTTTGAAAAGCAACGCAATAAAGTTTTACTGGACAGAACAGGCCAGTTCTGTCCTGGGCTGGCCCAACGGCAGCGCTGGACAGAGGCAGCCCCAGGCCAAGCACAACAAGGAGAGAAGCTCTGGAATGTGACACTGGCGTTTGATGGATTCCTCACCTTGGAAGGAAGATTTCACCCCGCAGGAAACGCTTTCCTCTCGTTCATTGACAGCTGTGAAACAAGAGAATTGTTCATCCATCGGTTGTTGTGAGGACAGAAATAGCTCTGAACCCCACCAAGAGCCCCTCGGCAGCCCAGGAGATCTCCCCTCGTGCTGCCCTGGACTCTGGGCTGCAGTTTCTGGTGCTTTGGTTAAGCTTTCAAATGTCCTGAGAGCTATGACCTCTCTCATTTCTCTCCCCGCAGACTCTTGCAGCCTAAGAAATAGTTTAAAAAGTTTTCCCTGCTAAATGCTAAATATTCTCACCCCTTCACAAATAGTTGTTGAGATGTTTCCTTTCCCTTTCACCTGCCTGATTTTAATTTTTCTAATTCTTTGGCGTATCCAGTGGGTGGAAAATGTTATAAATTGTCAAATTCCTTTCCTGTACGGAGCTGAAAAAAGGAGCCTGGGGTCAGCTCCAGGTTTCACACGATTGAGGACAACCCTGGTGCTCACCCGCACATAAAATGCAAATTATATTTACCTGCCATGAAGAGGTAACATTTAGTAGCCAAATTCATTTTTATAAGGATTCGTAAATGCTGTTTGCACAACACAGCACCATAATCAGATTTTTCAGTTGGGCCTGTAATGAGATCTTGTAAATTGGCTGTTATCTGAAGGGTTTATTTTCATTAAACATGTAAGTAACACAGCCCAGCAGCTTTCCTGTGGCCAGGCTGCCACCTCTTCACGAGCTTTTTGTTTCTTTCAAAACCCCCTTTTTGGTGCCTTTCTCAGCAGGGAATTCCTGGCTCTGTGCGAGGAGTTCAGGCACCTTTCCCAGGAGAAAACTCCAGTAGGTGAGACCACATAAAGCCACATTTTTCAGGGATATCTGACACAGTTTATCCCCCAGCCAGGCTTGATACCCACGTGTTTCACAAAAAGGGTGCATTGGGGCTTTTTCAGGCCTTTAAGAGGAGGGTGCAAAACCCCAAACCGGTGTCACTGAATGAATGTGCAAGAGTTTCTTGAAGAAGCCATTTTCTAAATTCAACATCACTTTAGTCATTGCATTCCTAACAAAAGTAATTAAAACCAACACGAATTATTGTCTGAAGAGCATATTTATAGCATATAATGTATAGTAACTCGTGCTTTAGTGGAGGCCATGGCTGACAAACTGGAAAAGTCCTGATTTTAATTTTTTCTCAGGAACTCAACACTTATCTCAGCAATCCCAACCCAACTTTTCCCCTTATCAGAACAAAACACACCTCCAGGGCTGTAAAACCCGACATGGGGGTGGGGAAAACAGTTTTCCTGTGAACTGGAGGAGATTATTCACCTGTACCCTGGGAATAGATGCGACCTGAGCTTCCCCACGGGGACTGGAGCAGCTCCTGCGCTTCTCATTTTGTGCTCCTTCCCGAGAGGCTCGAGGCAGCCAAGGGCTCTTGCCCTCGTTTTTCATTAAAGGCTGAGCTGGGCCAAAGCCACAGATCCCAAAACCTCTCCAGCTTTCCCAAAATACAGGAATTCACCATCTGTCTCTGCAATGAGCTGAGCCAAAGCCTGACCTCCAGCGCCGGTGAACTTGGGAAAAGTTCCGTTTCCCGTTCGAAGCTGGGTTTGCTCCCTCCAGAGCAGCTATCCCAGGAAATCACTCAGGGTGTTGATAAACCCACAAATAATGCTCCTAGCTGTTCTATATCCAGGCTGCTTGGTGCCAGAATGTTGTCTCCAGCTCCCTCCAGATGATATCTATTTAGCGAGCGGCCGTGTGCGAGGCCTCGTGCACCTGAAGGGATTAACAGCAGTGGAAACTATTTGAGGAATTGCAGGTGAGGCATTTCCCTGTGCCCAGGGGGATTTCTGACCTGCTTTTCATAATGAAGATGGTGTTTTCACAAGGTCACCAGCAGCATTCAAACCTGTCCCAAGAAATGCAGGCAGCGAAGAGCTGGGATCAAGGAGAGAAACAAGAGGAATAATATTATTGTGTCCCCCACCCCGTGGATGAGGCAGGCTGGGTGTCCAACTGCAAACATCCAAGGGATGGTTGAGGATCCCAGGGATGCTGCATCCCCAGCAGATCCAAACCCTTTCTTTCAGGATGCTGAGGTGTTACACGGTCGTGGTGGGGAGGTTCTCCAGAAAAATTCACATTTGTCTTGTATCTTGTGTGTGATTTTAGAAATGTTTGCAGGCAGAAGGCCTGGGCAGCTCAGCATCCTTCCTGTGCCTCAGCCACAGCAGAGAGCAGCGCCCTGCAGGCAGGGAAAAGGTTTGGTTTAGCAGCCACAGAGAAGTGAATAAATAAAATGAGATGAAACAAGGCAGCGAGTTCCTCTGTTGGCAAATCATTTAATTAATACAAAGATTTCCATCTCCCATATTTCACAGGCGTGACTGAGTAGGCAAACACTGCGCAGTGTGACCTCCTTGAGCCCTGAAATTGGAGTTCTGTGTGCCACCAATTAGCTGTATAAATATCCCGAGGTGGGTGAAATGACTGGAATCAGGGAATTCACTCCATGAGTTGCTAACTCCAGAGTTAAACTCCTGTTCAGGGGAGTGAGGGGTGCTGCACCCCCAGGGAGCAGGAGAACAGAGTGCAGAGCATTCCATGGCTGTTCCTGATCCTGCTGTGGCTGCATTAATGACACCCAGCCAATAATCCCCAGGTCAGACATGCACTGCAATTTCCATCCCATAACTGCACAACGAGACAGGGGATTATTACACTCCACTGCAAGCTGCAGTCGCTTGGCCTTTGGCCTCCCAGAACCACCCAAAGCTCTCAATAATCTCCAGGGCTCTGCCCCCTGTTGTGTCTTTCTCAGACAAATGGAAAACACATATTCACTTCAAACTAATCCCCATTAAACAGCCCTGAGACCAGGCAAACCCTTGAGCTGATTCTAATAAAAAAAAAAAAGGAACATATTTAGAAACAAATTAGCTTTGTGAGTGAGGCACTGCAGGATTGTGCTGTGGAGGCACTGCTGGACAGCTGGGATTTGCTGCTCCCAGGGTGTTCCTGGGCCTGAGTGACACAAACCACAGAGAGCTCAGACTCAGGGGTGAGCTGGGCTCTCCACAACCAGTTCAAGTCTTGATGTAAATTGGTGTGGGGGTTTCTCATCGCTGGGAAATGACGCAGCATTGTGGGGTTCGGTGAAAGAGAGGAATTCTGAACAGGCTGATCCAGAGAAGGGAGCTCTACCTGGCTCCCCTGGATGCTGTGAGGGGATCCCAGCATGGGAAGGACATGGAGCTGTTGGGGAAACTCCAGAGGAGGCAGCAAAGTGGTCACAGGGATGGAGGAAGGCTGAGAGAATTGGGGTTGTTCAGCTGGAGAAGAGAGGCTTTGGGGTGACCTTGTTGTGGCCCTCCAGTGCCTGAAGGGAGCCCACAGGAAAGATGGAGAGAGACTCTTTACAAAGGGTCTTTACAAATGTCTTCCCACTGAGAGCAAATGGGTTTAGATGGGATATTGGGAAGGAATTGTTCCCTGGGAGGGTGGGGAGGCCCTGGCACAGGGTGCCCAGAGCAGCTGTGGCTGCCCCTGGATCCCTGGCAGTGCCCAAGGCCAGGCTGGGCAGGGCTTGGAGCACCCTGGGACAGTGGAAGGTCCCTTCCAACCCAAACCATTCCCTGATCCCATGATTTAGCCAAGTGTGTGCTGTGGTTTACTGAGACTGAGCAGAATGTTACAAGTAAAACTCTCAGCTTTGGGGTTTTTGCTAGTGAAGCCCAAAGAAACAGTTTTTTGGGATGGTCCATCGAGCCCTTCCCTCTCAATACCATTTTTCCTGGGCCACCTTCAACATTGCATCAGTGCTGCCCCAACAGACGGCAGCTCCTGCTCTGCCAGCTCTGGAACCCAGCCCCCAGCAGCACTCAGCGCTCCACAAGGGTGGAGCATTCCTGTGCAACACCTTCGCCAGTGTGCCACTGCTCCCCAGGGAATCCATCTCCCCCAATCCCTGCAGTGATCCATCCTCACAGGGAGCATTTTTGGATCCTGATCCCTGCAGTGATCCATCCTCTCAGGGAATATTTTTGGATCCCAATCCCTGCGTTGATCCACCCTCACAGGGAATTTTTTTGATCCCGATCCCTGCAGTGATCCTCCCTNAATCCCTGCAGTGATCCATCCTCTCAGGGAACATTTTTGGATCCCAATCCCTGCAGTGATCCATCCTCTCAGGGAACATTTTTGGATCCCAATCCCTGCAGTGATCCATCCTCTCAGGGAACATTTTTGGATCCCAATCCCTGCAGTGATCCATCCTCTCAGGGAACATTTTTGGATCCCAATCCCTGCAGTGATCCATCCTCTCAGGGAACATTTTTGGATCCCAATCCCTGCAGTGATCCATCCTCACAGGGAGTGTTTTTGGATCCCAATCCCTGCAGTGATCCATCCTCACAGGGAATACATTTCTCCCCGATCCCTGCAGTGATCCATCCTCACAGGGAACATTCATGGATCCGTGTCTCCAGCTGTGGTGTTCGGAGCTCGCCCTCCTTGCCAAGCATTGTTCCAAGCATCGCTTGTGAGGGCTGGGGTTTGTTTGGGGCTGCCCTTTTCCCTGCTGCTGTTTTTGGGAGCGAAGGGCTCTGCGTGGAAAATGGCTTGGTGGGCTCTCTGCTCTGCTCCCCCTGGAGCTGATGTGGTGCTTATTTTTAATTCTCCATTCTCTTCTCCAGGCACTGGTTGCATCCAGAGATCGTTTAAGATGTGCAAATGTCTTAACAGCATATTCCAAAGCCCACTGAGGCTTTCTCTTTCCTTCAATAGGCTTCGATTGGGCCACAAGTAAACAAGCAGGAAATGGGAGTTGTTTTAACCTTTGTTCCACCTTTCTCCTTTCCTGCGCTGACTTCGTTACTTCATTTGTTACCTCACACCTATTTAAAGATAAAAATTCCTCCAGTTAAGAGTCATGCCTTTAATTTTTCTCCTTTTTAACTTTTTAACTTGTTTTATAAGTTCTAACCACCTTCAGTGGCTGAGATTCGTTGAGTAAGTGCAAATGCTGAGTTAATCTTTGTCCCCACGCCTTTGCAGAAATAAGAATGTGGAGGATAAATCTCTCTGGGGCTGGGTTAAATTTCCCCTGGCTCAGGAGATGGACAGCGCATTCCCCGTTATCCCAGCCTCAGGATGGAGGAGGGTGAGGCTTGAGGAGGGTCTGTGCTCTCATTTTTGGGGAGGTGAGGAGCGATATCCAGCCCCTTTGGCCCATGGAAGATGTTCGGGAGGCCTTTTGCAGGTGAGTTTTCCGACTGGCCATGGGTGACCCCCTCCATTCCTGCCCCTTCCCTCCACTCCCTGCCCGGTCCTGCTGTTCCATCGGGCAGCAATTTCCAGGATGATGCCATGAGGTGCTCAGGGAGCAGCAATTGGGTGAAAAGGATGAAAAAAATGCCAAATTCAGCCTGCCCCACCTGGCCTGCTCACCACTGCCACGTTCAGAGGGGCAAAGCTTTGTGTTTTCTGTCCCTCTGCACAGGGAACTTTCCCACTCACCCAAACACTGGCCTGCATTGTCCCATACATTTCAGAAACTCAGTGCCAGATATTTGACAGTGTCTTCATTCATCCTGCAAACAGGAAAATGGATTACAGTGTGTCGTGTTACCTGCAGGCCCCTCTCGGCCTTCCCCGGGGCAAAGAAGAGTGCTTTTATTCTTCTAGGCAATCCTTTCTGGAAAACAGAAAAGTTTCCAGCTCCCAAAAGTCTGTGAGGGTCACAGGCTTGGCTTTGCAGTGGCTAAATTCAGATCAGACTCAGTGTTATACCCTGCAGCTACACTGGGGCCACTTACTTGGGGTTTAATGGCTTTTATTATGGTCTTAGTTGGCTTGAACAGAAACAGTCAGCAAATAGTAGTTAAAATTCAAACAGCCATTAAAGTCTGGTCCTGACAAGATGCAACTACTCTGTTACTAATGGACTTTTCCCCACAAGGACACATTTGTTAAAGGAAAATGTTCGAAATATTTGGCCGCTTGACAGTGGAAAAAAAAAAAAAAGAAAAAAAACAAAAAGGAGAGAGCAAATTCTGGAGTTGTGAGGAAGCGGCGGTGGCAGGATCAGTCTGCACACATCAGCAAGATCCCTGATCGGGAGAGGCAGCAGTGCCCCAGGAAAGTTTCCCATGAGTTGTCTTTATTTGAACAGATCTGCACTCACAAGTCCTCGTCTGCTGGTGGGGGCTGCTCGGAGGAGAAGCTGCTGGGACTTCCAGGAGTGATGTTTGGCCACTCACTCGGTCAGATAAAGCCTCTCGCTGCTGCTGCAGCCTGGAGCAGCTCAGCACTGCTCTGCCACACCAAATTAGCTGTTTTGGGGGGAGAAATCGAGTCAGAAAAACTCAGGGGCCTGAAAGTTTAATATCTAGAGCTGCACATGGTGTGGCAAACACCAGGCCCAGAATTTGGGGCAAAAACTGGGAGGTTTGGCATCAATTCATGGAGGCAGAAGCACCTGCACAAACTGCAATCTGTAGGTGGAGATAATTGTGGTGTAGTTTGTAGTTCTTCATTTAGGAACACTGAAGCTGTGAGCAAGGGGATATTTTCCATCAGAACTGAGCTGATTCTTGGTTTTACACTGGATTTACTCCCTGGAAAGGTTTGGAATACAAACTTCCCTGGCTGCATCAGCACCTGGAGCCCTCCCGTGGACGAGCAAAAGGCTTTAATGAATTTTCATTATTTGCCAACACAAAAACATATCCTAGAGGTGACAACACTGAGAGTTTTCCATCTGACCCACCCAAGCATTCAGATCTTCCAGCTGTTCCAGGAGCTTCGTTGGGCTGAGTGCATGAAGGGCTGGAGGCAAAGGTGTGTTTTGTACTCCATGATATCGCTTTGTTCAGAGCAGCTGAAAGTGCAAATAATAGAAACGGCTTCTTTTAAAACTGCAATTGAAAAAGAGGAAAAAAAGAGCCACCTAGGAGCAATTTAACTTAATTTAGTTTCTAATTAGATGCTGGTGCTAGAAACCACTCCAGAGCTACTCTTTGCATGGTGTTTTTAAGTCCTCTTTACCAAATGAGCTCTTGGAGTGACGAGTAGGGACCTAATAAACCTCCTGGTCCTCCTCTGCCTCTGTAGTAAATTTATTCCAAATGCCTGTGATTCATTGATATTTTTAATGAAGTTTTTTACTCATGGTTCTTGCACTTCCAGTTCTCCAAATATCCACCTTCAGGGGGTTTTTTCTGCCGTGGGATTTCAGTTTCAACCTCTCAGTACCTGATCGAAGCGTGCCATTAAGGGACTCCTTCCCAAATTGCCCGGAGTTTTAGAGCAGAAGCCAAAGTCCCTCGTCCTTTTTCTCCCATTACATCCACGTTCCAGAAATCTCAAAGGAAGCTGAACACCTTTCAAAAATGAGGACCTGGTGGTACCTGGTTCGTATTTGAAATATTAGTCCCGACATCTTGGCCAGGTTGAATGTGATTTAAAGCTCATTAGGCAAATTAGCATCAATATTAACGAGAGCAGATCTCCCTGGACTTCCAATCTTAGCAGCCACTTGCTTATTTCTTAACTTTCTGTATTTCTCTATAGATTCATTTTCACTCAACAAAGACATGGTGCACACACAACGTTAAAAAAGACGTTTTTGTAAAGAAAAACCTGATCCTGTGAGCCAAGGCCCCTTTTTTTCTTCTCTCTTCTGCACTGTGCTTGCCCATACTGCACCCATGTAAGTCATGAGTGACAATAAAAACATCTGGTGTGGCTTTGTGCCGTTGGTTTCACGTCAGCTGAAGGCTGACAGATAAAATTCAGCCCTGGCAGACCACACTCAGCCTTTGTGTTTCTCTCCCACCCCCAATAATTTTTAACTCAAAGTGGATGTTAAGAAGAGGGAGAAACCTTCATTCTCACCTATAAAAGTTGCAGCTGTTTTCCTGTTTTTATAGAAAGCAGCGGGCAGATTTGCTGTAAAAGAGGCAAAGCTCTGCTGCAAAGAGCTGTTCACCTTGAGGGGTGATGTCAGAGCCATAAATAACAGCACGGGAACTGGAGATGTCCTTAAAGGCCCATTAAGAATGATGTGAAAGGGAAGTGGGGAACAGAGAAACGAGCGTGCTCTGCGCAGCAGGCACATGCTAAACATCGCTGCAATGAGGGAATCCAGAAATGCCAGGGGAAAAGGGAAAAAAAGGAGGAGAGGAAATAACAGAATTTCTTCTTTGGATGTCGGTTGTGCACTCTGACGCTCGGCAAAGAAGGATTTCGAAGGTATCAATGGTTTGAGAACTACTGATGCATCCACTTTTTAGAGCCAGTTTCAGGTTTGGTGTTTCATTCTCCTGAATAAAAAGAACTATGCAGAATATCAAAGTAATTGTTGTATTTGAGGAGAAAAAGACACTTCGAAAGAGTAACTTACAGTAATAGAACAGTAATAATTTCCTGTCTGGGAATATTTCCTCTGATGGAGTCTAGAGCTGGATTAATCTTTTTCCTCTCTCCATAACCACATCTTCCTCTTTTCCCTTTATTGTATCTGTTGTATGCTGATCATGTAGCAAAAATTCTTGCTGTTGCCGTTTATGCTCTGACACTGCATGTTATTAAATTTCCATCTCGCTGCCATTACTCAGCCCCTTGGGACTGCTGGGTTCTTCCCCTTTGGTATTTCCCTCCTCCAGCATCTCTGTTTGAACCCTGACTTTTCAAGAAGTCCAGCATCATTGATGAGAATTTTAAAATCAGTTTAATTTGAGGATTGATCCCAAGGAACCTCATAGCAGCATTCCTGTCTCGTGTTCCCTTTGATTAAAACACCCTCTCCTTCCATCTCTTCCGCTAGGCTGGATCTTTAGTTTAATGAATATCTTGGATTTTGAGCTCAATGAATATCCTGGATCTTTGGTTTGATGAGTATCTCTGCATGTGGCCATTCAGGTAAATTTGCCTCCCCTATCTGGAGAAGCTCAGTAAACAATTAGCAGTAAACAAGTTCATAATTAACCACAAGTGACCTTGGGAAAACCTTCTCTGACTCTGAGCCCTTCTCCTGGACGAGTCTCAGTGCCTGGCAGTGACACTCCCAACAGAACATTCCATGTGCTCCACGTGCTCCTCTCCGCTCCTGGGGCAGATTCTCCAGGACAGCAAGATGAGAACTCGTTTGCCTCCCTCTGTCCCACCACTTCCAGCACCCAGGATGGCTGGAGCTGCTCTGCTTCCACCTCCCTCCCGAGCCAGCCTGGTGTCTGCAGCTCTGGCAGGGCTTGGCTCCTTGGAGAAGCACCAAAGGGAAAGCAGCAGGGAAGGCAGAGGGCAAAAAGCTCAGCTCTGTTCCTAAAAACCAGCAACGTAGTCAGAGGAGGTGAGTTCTGCGGGCACGGCTTCCCAATGGCATCATCAGCTCATTTTTGTGGTTTTGACTTGAAAACTCTCACCACGGCTCTCTGAGCAGAACAGCTGCCTACCAAATGCTCCAAACGCCTCGAATTAGCCACCCAAGAGCACCCATCCGAAGGGAAGGGCTGTGCTGGCACTCAGGAGCAGCAGGCTTTTATGACATGTCAGTCTTTGCTCTGTCCTCGTCCGACCTCGCGTTGTTTCCCAGGCAGGGAGCATCTCTGTGTTAGAGCAGGGCTCGTTATTGGGGAAACGTGGGGACTCCAGTGATTGTCCTCACTTGTGTAACCTCGGCCTCAGCTGTGTCCCACCCCTCCAGCACCAACGGTGACAGCGCTTTCTGCCAAGGAAAGGGGAGCAGAAGAGTGCCAGGGCAGAGAGAAGAGCCATCCTCGGTGCTGCTTGGGCGATTTTTGTCACGGAGTTGCTACAAACCTTTTGATGAGGAGAATAAAGGAGGAACTGCACCCCGAAGTTTTGTGCCGCCGTAGCTCTGGGTGGTTTCAGAGCAGAAATCTGCTCCAGGTTTCCCGTGACGACCAAGTTGCTGGTTAATGACAAGCGTGTTCAGAACTGAGTCTTTCCCTCCTTGTCACGGTCCCACGGGGGGTTTTGTGAGCCAGAAAGATACTCAGGTAATCAGAACTCGTGGAGCAATGTGCTGTCAGCCAAAAGCACCGACGCTCTGCTGATTTCCACAAGTTGTTACCATGGAAATGGGTCCCTTCCGTGCCAGGAGCATCTCATCAGAGGAGTAAAACAAAGGGGACACTCACCTGTGTTCGGTTTTTGGCAGCAGGGGTGCAAAGGCCTTGCAGGAACACGGACCTCAGGATGTTCACTTTGGATGGAATCGGCTCTTCTGCTTTTGTTTGGTTCAGTGTCTACCGGCCCTGAAGGGTTTGGGGTTTTCTGCCAGGCACAAATGGAAAAAATGGCCTCTTCCTTTGGGAGAGGGAGCCAAAATCTCTATTGGTAAAAATAGTGGTTTGTTTATTTAAATCTCATCCCTGTCAAAACAACAGGATGATCTTCTGCTTGTAACTGACACTTGTTCAGGAGAGAAAGTGCTCCCAGAAAAGCTGGAAACTGATCCAGTGCTCCTTTCCAGCACACATCTCACCAGTCTGGAAATCTTTGCTCTCCTCTCACCTCCTGGTGCACCCCAGTGTAGATCCCACTGCGGCACCAGGCTCAGCAGGGAATTCTGCTCCTACAGAACAATTCCTGCCTCTCAAGGCCAAGCCCACCAGACCTTTAAAAACAGCCACGGAAGGGAGATTTTAAGTTACATAAGTGAGATTTTTTTTTTCAAGTCTAAATTAATCAGTGGTCAGCTCAAGCCATGTGTGACACGAGGAGTTCCAGCGAGCTTAGAAAGTCATGCCAATATTCTATTTCCAGAGACTCATTATGCACATATCATTTTCTTAATCCACTAAATCTGTGATGACAATGATCTCTTATCCTTTTATTTGTACAAGGCAGAAGAGTCCTTATTCATCCCGGCAGCTTATAGGCACTGGATGATAATAATAGCAGTAGTAATTTGTGCCTCATAGTAATGAATTTCACGGGCTGCTTTGTTTTCTAAAAGCTGCCTTTTCTCCTCGCTGTATTTCGCTGCCATAAAGTTTTTGTCAGGCTCATTATTTTAATATTATCACTTCGGGTGAGTAGGAGCTAAGTTTGGTGCATTCAACACTTCCAGGCTCTGACTTCACTGCCAAAAATCGTGGATTCGAAAGAGGCAAAGGCTATAGAGCAGGAAGATCTGCAATTCAAACTGGTTTTTCTCTGTGGGATAGCTGTGAAGTGCTTGTTTGCAGATGCAGATCCAGTGCCCAGCTTGTTTGTTCACAGCTTTTTCAGAGTATAAAGCCATTGTGACCCACGGATCTGATGAGCTGCAAAACACAGACAGGGGAATTCTTCCCAGTAATTTGTGTATTAATTCAGTAACTGCACATCAGAAACCCAGGCAAGAGTCATTTTCCTTCAGAAATACAGGAAACACTGGATTTAAAGATATATTTAATACCAATTCATTTCACACTATTCACAGCTATTCATACAGGCTGTGCAAGTGCTAAAAAAGTATTTCCTGAGATCCTTGGTTGTGACAAATGTTTCCAGTTCTTGTCATTTGATCAGCACTTTAATAACCCCGTAGATAAACTGGTGATGTAATGAATGAGCTCATGCACTTTAAACTTGAGCTGGATATAAAAACCTCACTTAAATCAAATGAAAATTTTGTAGGGTAGAGGCGTTCTCGGTGGAGAATGCAGACAGCACTTCAGCCTTCCCTCAGAGAGCTGCCACATAAACCTCTGCTGGAAGGAAGTGTTGCAGTGCTGGAAGGCGAGCTGGGATTCCTGGTAATCCCATGGTCTGTGTGCTTGTTTACCTCTGCTCTTGCCTCCTTCCCCAAGGTGAGGAGGGAGATAAGCACCGGTTATTTTTCCCCTCTGAACTGCTGCCTTGGCTGCCCTTGAGCTCAGCAGCCCTCGTGCACGTTCCAGATCCGGGTGGGATCCGAGGGACACCTGCCCAGGTCCCTGAGGAGCTCTGTGAGCACCTCCAGCATCTCCTCGCTCATCACCCTCAGCCTTCCTCCCCCATCTGATCCGTCCTTCCTCTCTGCAGGGACTTTATGGGAAGGTGACTCCAGGAAGTGTCATTGGGAAGGGTAACTGGGGATTATGGTGTGTCCCTAACACGATTTGACAGCCTGGGCCACCTTCCTGTCCCTGCAGAAAATTCGTGTTCCTGCTTCCCTCCCCTTGCCTAAATACTGCTTTTCTGAGCCTCGTTCTCCACGGTGGGGCTCTTTTTATCCAGATCAGTGTAGACTAAGCAGGATTATAAAACCAGATTTATCCAAGGCCATAATACTGTAGTTGCAGGGAGCACTTTCCAGTGGCTGTGAGGTGCTTAATCTTTTAGATTAACTAGAAATATCTGTGGCTTTAAACCGCTGGTTTGCGTCACGTCCCGAAAGCCGCTTTATGTTGGGAAACATTAGAACAGTGATTAAAAAATTGTCTCTGCTGGTGGGTTCTGCATGAAAACTGGGAGGGGAGAGCATCAGTTCTTGATGGTTGAGTCCATCTTTGTCCTCCCGAGCAGCCAGGCTTCCGTGTGTGCTGGGAACAGCAGCGCTTCCAGGAGCGAGGGAGCGTTTCCTGGGGGTGTGGGAAGAGCGAAGGGAAACACCAGGACATGCACTGGTGATGTGGGAGAACACTCCTCTCACCACTGCCCAGCTGCCTCTTTGGCCCTCTAGAGCCAAATATTAGCCAGAAAATCAAAAAGCACCTAAATAAAGCAGGTGTGGAGCAGCAGTAAGAGCTCCACTGCGGCCCCCTGAGCACCTTTCCCTTTCTCCCTCTGCTAACCTCCACATCCTCCCACCTTTTCCCACCGTGTTCCATTTGCAGAGACTCCTGATTCCAGCCCATTCTGGGACACACCAGGTCACAACAAGAGACGTGGATGGGATTTAAACTGCAGGAATACCCAAGCACACCTGGAGCTGGAGAGCCCTGTGGGCCATCCTGTGCCTGGGTGGCTCATGCCCTGCTCTGGAATGGCTTTTCCACCTCCAAACGCATTCCCTTCTCCCTCCAGACAGTTGGGAAAGAGGGAACAGGGCATCTCCTCTGCCTGCCAGATGCCTGCACGGGGCTTGGAATTTTTGTGAATTAATAAAGTCACCCACAAGCGCCTGGGACCTTTTATTGCCTGTGCAGGCTCTGAGATCATCGGGACAGCAGTGAAAACTCTGTCCAGGTAGGAGAGGCCGGGAGTGCTTCTCCTGGTGATAACATTCTAAAAAAGGAAACCACCAGCAGAAAAACACTTCTATAAATTTGTTTAGAGAACATCCAGTGACCGTGAATCCTGCTATAAATACCCCAGGCTATAGGTTTCAGGGATTCTTTACCAGACTGGTGCCGTGCCTTGTCACAGACCTTGGTAACAGGAGCCTCATGATGGTTGTGATAAACTGTTTTTATTCCTTATCTCCCTCTCTTCCCTCCTTCCTTCCAGCTCCACCAGGCTTTTACCAGTAATGTTTATTCCTCACCTCATGGAAAATTTTTGACCGAGAAAAAGATCACTTCAGTTGGAAAAACCAAAAATGTTCAGCCAAAACCAACGTTTTCATTGTTTGGCTGAAAATGAGAGGTTTGCCATTTTAAGCTTAAAGTTTCTGGTGTGGAGCCAAAATAGTTTTGCTTTTTGCCCAAAGTCTGCAGTAAAAATTCCCAATTTTTCAGGGAGGCAGACACTTGTTTTTACATCAACAAGGGAAAAGTCAAAAACCTGAGTGCTCACCAGAAGCAGTTTAGACAAAAGCAGCTCTAGACAAAGCCCTTTTTCCTCCAGTGAGTGTTAAACAGTGAGTGCAACACATCCCACTTCTTGTCCCTGTTACATGGGCATGGCAGAGCTGCTGGAAAAGGACCCACGACTGGAACAGAGATGATTTCATGTGATTTCCATGTTTGATGACAGCTCGGGCTGTCCCCACGCTGTCCTTGCCCCCTGCAGGGCAAATCCCAGCTCCAGATCCGTGAGGAGCAGTGCTGGACAGGGAGCCTGGGGCTGTGTGGGGGCTGCAGCCCCAGAGCTTTGATGACAACCCTTCAACCCCTGATTTCTGGGGCAAGCTGTGGGGGCACTCCCCTGCTCACAGCCGTGGATTTCCATTCCACTGGGGACTGGGATTTTCCTCGCTGCCATTCCTGAAGCAACTCCTGAGCCCCAAAAAGGGATTAAATTAGTGAAAGCTATTTCATTTCTGCCACCATGTCAAGAATTCCTACAAGAAGTGGGGAGAGGAAGTTGTTCGCAGCTCCCAACACCACATCACTGAAACTCTGCTGGACATCCAGGTGCTCCCTTGCCTGTTGCCTTTCTGCACACATCTGTTTCCAAGGATTTGCCATGTGGTGGGAGGGCTGAAGCAGCATCTAAACTCCTGGTTTGAACTGGAGAGGTGAAGCGAGGAGTGTTACTGCTCCAGGGGTCTTGTGGATTCCTTGGTGCAGAACTCCAGGCTCAACAAATGCCAACTAAATCAGTTTGAAGGTAAAGAAGAGATAAAAAGAAGCAGGATTTGTAAATTTCAAGAAATTAGAAGAGTTGGGCAGCCCATAAGTGATGATTATTAAATGTTTCACTAAACCAGGTTATTGTCTGATTTCAGCCAGCAGAAGGACACGGGAGTCACCAGGATGGCGGAGCCATGGCATCCCAAATGAACATTCCAGGGCTCTGAAACCTTTGCTGCTCCTCTGTGACAGTGGAACCTTAGTGATGCTTTTTATTCCACGAGATCTGTGTGGAAAGGACCAAGCCAAGGAGGAATTGTCCACCATGGGTGATCTCCGAAAGGATCCCGAGCCCGGTGAATGCCCAGCACCTTGATGGGAATCAGGTAGATCGTGGCAAGAATCTAAATGTGGCATTTCTGGCTGCCCTGCGTTGGGCTGATTTTGGAGTGGGTGCCTTTATTTTGCTACTCGTGTTTGTTCTCTTGAACTTCAGACGCATTTCAGCGACACTTCTCTCAGGAAATTACCACATGGAAAGTTGGTATTTTCTAACGATTTCCACGGAGCAGTTTCCAACTGGATCGAGATCCTGTGCAACCCTAGACCAAGAAATGACAAAGCCTTCATTTTCTTACCAAGGGACCTGTATTTGTTACCCTCCACAGAAGTGGGGCCAGCGCCGTGGTGGTTTGGGTTGTAATTTGTGTGTGTTTCCACTGCACGAAACCCCACGTTGTTGTGGTTGGCTGGGGCTGGGGGTGAACAGTTCATCAGGGGAGGGACCAGAACACATCCACCAAAAAAACTGACTTTGATACGCGGGGGTGGCTGAGTCACTCTCAGTGCCACCACAAAATCTACTGACACGAGCGTCAGAGGGACTGCAAAGCTCTGAAATTCATCCTCGGGCATTTCTGGGGCCTCAGGTGAACTCGAGATGAAAAACAGTTTGGTATGGATTTGATACCAGCAGCTGGTCTGATGGGAGGTGCCCCTGCCCATGGCAGGGGTTGGAATGAGATGAGTTTTAAGGTCCCTTCCAACCCAAACCATCCTGTCGTTCCGTGATTCTGTGAGTGCTGATTTTGGCTTCAAGTTTGGTGTTCTGGTTGAGAATTTTAAAGATCTGCTTTGATCTGTCGGAGCGAGGCCAGAGAATGGCCACGAAGTTGATTTGGGGTGTGGAGCTCTGCTCCTGTGAGGAAAGGCTGAGAGAATCGGGGTTGGAGAAGAGAAGCTTCGGGGTGACCTCGCTGTGGCCTTCCAGTGCCTGAAGGGGCTGACAGAAAAGGTGGAGAGGGACCATTTACGAGGTCATGGGATGACAGGACAAGGGGGAACGGCTTCAAACTGACAAAGAGTGGGTTTCAATTAAATATTAGGAAGAAATTGCTCCCTGCTAGGGTGGGCAGGCCCTGGCACAGGGTGCCCAGAGCAGCTGTGGCTGCCCCTGGATCCCTGGAAGTGCCCAAGGCCAGGCTGGATGGGGCTTGGAGCACCCTGGGATGGCAGAAAGTGTCCCTGCCCATGGCAGGGGGTGGCACTGGATGATCTTTAAGGTCTCTTCCAACCCAAAGCAATCCAAGATTCCATGATTCTATTCTTAATCAAAGTGGCACGATTTCCACGTTACCTCTAAATTAATATCAAAATAACTAACAAATATTTCCTGCTGTTTGAAGTAACATCATCACTGGGACCAGATAAAAGAATGGAAAGAATTAATAATAAATAATTGCTCCCTGGTACGAACTGTGATTTCCTTTACTTCATTTGAAGTGTCTTTACTGGGCACTCTGGCACAGGAGAGCTTAAAGATAGGACTTTTTTTTTCCCCCAGAAAAATTGGTTTAGACATCAGTAGGTTTGGGGTAATTTTTCCTTTTATCCCTCTCCTCTTTTCCCTGCCATGTATTTCTCAATGAAGAAATTTTATCCCTGCATTCTGTATTAAGAAAAGGCAAAAAAAAAACTTTTAAAAAATCAATCTGTGGGTTCTCTTTTGTAGAAAGCGACCGTTTCCTACATGACTTTTCCATGGAATTTGTTTGGGAAAAATGCAGAGAGCACCAAAATGAGGTAATGACAGGGTTTGATATTTATCAAAGCCCTTTTCCCCCTGTCATCAAACTGCATCAAACTGTCAGCAGATGTCCCGCTGCCTCCTGCAGCAGAGGAGCCAAAATGGGAAGCACAACTGATCCCTTGGGAAGGTTCTTCTGTGCAGAACCCAGCCCAGACACCTGGGACATCTCCAGGCTCTGTGACTTTCTGCTTCCAGGATAACTTCAGGTGAAAACTGAAGTTTCAGGAGTGTGTGCATGAGCACACAGCGATGAGGGCTCAGCAATGGAGTGAATGTCATATAAACCACATTAAAAAATGAAAGAGAGCTCCACTTCTGCCACCTAAATACCCTGTGGGGTTGGATACCTCTAAATTAAGCAAATCAGTGGCTTTTTGTCACTGCTGAGTGACCTGTTCCTGCCAGCCCCTGTGGGACAGGGTGAGCCTCATTTTCTCTGGGACTTCTCTGGGACTCTTTGAAATGCATCCTTTTAATGAGTGTTTTGCTGGTCTTAAATCACCTTAAATGTAACATCTTAAATATTGTCAGTTTTACCTTTTCATTTTCGAGCTTGAAAAACTCCTTGAAAACTCTGTTTGACCCTGTACTTCAGGGCGATGTAACCATGAGGTTGGATCAGAAAAGTAACCTCATCCCTCACCTGTGTGGGATTATTTTCCTTCTCTTCTGTTTTCCCTCTCTGTAGTTTTTGAAACCCTAAACTTCTGTTCTTTACACTCTCTGTCCTTCAAAACTGGATCTCACAGTGAGAAAGGCCTTTTCTTTCTTTCTTTTTCTTTCTTTTTTCTTCCTTTCCTTCTTTTTTTCTTCCTTCCTTCCTTTCCTTCCTTCCTTCCTTCCTTCCTTTCCTTCCTTCCTTCCTTCCTTCCTTTCCTTCCTTCCTTCCTTCCTTCCTTTCCTTCCTTCCTTCCTTCCTTCCTTTCCTTCCTTCCTTCCTTCCTTCCTTTCCTTCCTTCCTTCCTTCCTTCCTTTCCTTCCTTCCTTCCTTCCTTCCCTTTCCCCACGGAAAATATTGAGTATTTAATGCTTTTCCCTTCTTGCTGTGGGTGAAAACCTTAAGGGATATAAATCAACAAAGCCCCACTCTACTTCCACTTCCACCAATGAAGATCACCTATTGAATTTAGCATTTTTCACCAATTATCCTAAGTCAGAAGCATTTCCGAGTCTCCTTTATCCCATGGATAAAATGGGATTTTATGTGTCTGACTCCCGGGGTGATAATAGCAGGGAATAGTTTTACTGCACACACAGAACTTCTCCCGAGGCCAAGAAAAGCAGCCACAGCTTTTCATCCCCTCCCAGCAAAAATTAAGCAGGATTTAAAAAAAAAATAAATCCAATTGACAGGGACAGAACGTGGTGGGAGAAGAGAAGCTGAGGTATGAAAATTAACAACGTGAAGTACACAAAAATCACCCTGAGTAGTTTGTCCTCTATTCTAAATGTTCCTAAACTCTTTCAAACTAAATATTCAGCTAAATGATCACATTTTTGGGGTTCCCCCTCCCTCCCAGCTACATGAGATGAAAATCAAAGGAGGAAGAATAGAAGCAGGAATGTTTGATCTGCCTGTTGCTCTTGCTGGCTTTTCCAAGTGCAGGGTAGAACAGCAGCAAAGTCATTCCTGAGGGCGTCCTTGTCCAGGAGAGCTCATCATCCTGACATTAATTATGGGGCTGGGGGGTCTTCCATCTGCACAGGAACGGTCCTGAAAGAAAAACCCATTCCTGGCAGTGTCCAAGGCTGGGCTGGACAGGGCTTGGAGCACCCTGGGACAGTGGAAGGTGTCCCTGCCCATGGCAGGAGGGGGAATCAGATGATATTTAAGGTCCCTACCCAAACCATTCCAGGATTCTATGGAAATGAGCATTATTCTGGAAAATAGAGGAGAACAAAAAGCAGATTTGGGCGAAGGAAAGACCAAGAAGATCCCCCTTGGAGCAGCATGCCCAGACACCTGAAGTATTTTGTGGGATTCAAGGTGTGAAAGAAATCTCAATTTAAGTTTATCTATTTCTGGAAGAACTTGGTTCAGAAGAAAAATGGGTTTTCAGCAGCATTCCACCTTTCCACACACAGACAAGGAGGAGGAGGATCAAATAATTTCTCTCTCTGGCCTTTTCTGCAGAGCCATTTAATCAGAGGGAGCAGCAGGTTGTTATTCCAGTTTGCACTCAGTAAATCAGTGCTGACCTTTGCATCTTGGCCCCTCCCTCACGTGCCTGGGTCGGCCTCCAGGAGCCTTTTTTAAGGACCAGCCCCTATTTTCCAGTGAATGCCAACAGTATGGAGAACTGAAAGGACAAAGGGAGGATCCCAGGGTGTTTGGAAACGCAGTCTGTGTGGTTTAGAGCCCAGGAGCCACATGTGCTGTAGGGTTTATGGACAATAATTAATGTCCCACGACACAATCACCCCCTTGCTGGTTCTCTTACAGTCCATTTCCCTCTCTGCAGTTATTAATTAGAATTTTAGAAAATCACAATTAGTTCCAGGTGAAGCAGCACCAACCTCAGCCTTTTATTGGTGGAACGGATGGGGCATCAGCTTTGGGTGATCCTGAGGCTGGGGAGGGAAAATGGGCAGCAGGAGGGAAGGGAACAGCAGCATCCACATCTGTGGGTGCAAATAAATGCCAGAAGGAATTCTGGGGCTCCACAAAAGGAGAGAGGGTCCTGCCTGTTCAGGGAGCAAAAGGTAGGTGGAACCAATGGGAGAGAAATCCGAGAGCTGAACCCATGCAAACCTGTCCTAAATCCCGTTAAGGATCCCTAGAAAGCTGAAAATCTCAGGACAGATACCCACAAAAGTGAGCTTCTTGGTGTCCTGCCTGTTGAATGTCCATGGGAAAGTTCAGAGTTTTTTGTTGATTAAAGAAACTCCATTTAAATTTGAAGCCATGCCGAAATGTTAATCACCCTCTTCGATAAACTACATATTTTTTTGTGGCTGGGGTTTCCCAGCTCTGGAAGAGGATTGGAGATGAATCTTTGGCCTGATTATGCCCTTCTGAAAGGAAATCAGTGGTGGAGCAGGAAGGTGGTGAGAGAATTATTGACTCCTGGTAAAGCACTGGGGTTTCTCGATGCTGCTCCATGGCCCCAGGAAGATGTCATGGCTCACAACATCGCCTTCCTCTGTGCTCATCTCTCCTGAAATGTGTCTGTGAGCCTCCCAAGGGGCACAGCTGATCAAGTGACATTTAGAAGTCTATAGGAAGACACCCCGTGCACACACAGATGGGATTTTTGTAGGGCCGCGTGTTCAAAAGAAAGTAAACTCGCTGGTTTACATAAGCCTGCCTCTTCCTTAAAGGCTGAGCTATTTTAACAGTGCATTCCACCAAAATGAATAATATTTGGCTTTTGGAGGCAGATTTTTCTGTGGTTACAACCTCTTTTGCACATCATAAATGTCCAACCCCATCCCCTTGCTTTTCTTTCATTAAAAAGAACAACAACTAACCTTTAAAAATACCATATTTGTCATGGGCTCGCTTGGGTTTCAGCTGGTGTGATTTATGTGTCTGTCCTCAGAGCAAACACACTCACTGAGGAAAATTAGCAAGGGTATCACCCTGCAGAAATGAAGATTTTGGGTCATCTCAGGTGGTTCTGCGGAGGATGGGGTCTCCTTTTGGAGCTGAACGAGGTCGAGGTGGATCACGAATCCAAGGTTGGAACTGGAAAACCTCCAGCACTTGCAGGTGACCCGTGGGTCTCACAGGGAGCTGAGGTGACAGCAGAGCCCTCCTGGGAGTGTCACAGTCACGTTCTATGCCAGGATGGGCAAAGCCAGGCTCCTAAATCCCAAATCCTCCCAGATTTTACAGATTTGTGGTTCCAGGTTTTACCTCCTGTTCCAGCCCTACTGGGCCTCAGCACCTTCCGTTCTCCCACCAGATCCTGCCCCCAGCTCCACCGCCCCGAATCACCAGTGGGTCCTGCAACACTGAAAAACAAACAAGTAGCACTGAGAGAATCTGGCCCGGCACAAATGAATTTGTCCCCTGACCCCACAACGACAACTTTCAGCCGGTGCAGATCTCTCCAGACCTGGAGGTGTCCCCTCCTTACACAAGCAAGAGATCAGATCCAAAAGGAGCAGGATTTCTTGGAAGAAGGGGAAAACTATTTGAGGAGGGAGTAAACGGCGCTGCATCGTTCCAACTGCTTCAGAAATTTGTTTTGCCAAGGGAACAGGAGAAAGCTGTTAAAAAAAGATTTTAATTGTAAAGTCCTTTCGGCTTTCCCTGTAAGAAAACAAGGAAGAAGCAAACACAATGGCTAAAGAACATGAAAAGATCCCAAAGGTTAAGAACGCTCCAAGAAAAATAGGCTCTCAATCTGCAGCAGCGAGCCATGGAAACGTTATTTGCACCCCTCTCGGGGCTGCTGTTGGTTGCGAGAGGCAGCAAAGGCTCCGTGGTTCCCGAGGGCTCCTCGGGAAGGGGCAGGAGCGGAGCGAGAGCAGAGCTCTGTGCTCAGACACAGCTTTGGGCCCGTCCCCCACCGCAAAGGCTGTGTTTGCTCAGCTCATTTGCAGGGTGAGTGAGAAGGCTCAAGTGGCAAATTGGATATTGATAACTTCCAGAAGCCTTGCTGGGACCGCGGTGTTGTTCCACTCACTGTCTGAAAAATCGGCAAACACTCGCAGCAGAAAAGTTCCCCTTGCTGGCAGAAGAGCGTGGCTCCAAATGAATTAGCTTCCAAACCTGATATTTCAGGATGTTTTATTGGTCTGATGTCTCTCCAAGTCTTGCCAGAGCCATCATGTCAAGGAGCTGTGGACTCAGTTATAATAAAAGAGACGTTATTTGTAATTGTTTCCTCTCGGCATTATCATGGAAGGGGAAAGGCAAGTGGAAAAGCACTTTCCAGAGCTCAGATCCACCTCCCTCACTGCTCAGCCCCCTCTCGGAGCTCCTGGGAAGGGCTGAGCAGGGAAACCTCGGGGTGCTGTGTGGGAAGGGCTCTTGGGGCCCCCCTGGCATGGAGCAGAGCCAGCACAGGCACATCCCACTCTCCCACACTGGAACTGGGTCATTTTTAGCAAGGGGGAGAAGCTTTTCCTTGCTTTGCCTCTCTTCGTTTTGCTGTTGGTTTGTGTCACGTTTTTATTGATTAAGGATGGGATTTTTAATTTTTCTTTTTTTTAAAGGAGGCAATGATCCAAGTTGGGACTTATTTTCCGTAAATATTGGCAGAAGAACTTCTATGGGAGGAGGAAAACAAAGGTTATCACGATCAGCACATGATTTTACTCAGGCAGAGTATCAGTTAAATTAGTCTTGAAATTACAACATTTCAGCTGCTGGTACTTTTCATATTAAAAATCAAATTTAATTTTCCAGTTTTGCAGAAAGAAAAATTCCAACCATTTGTTGCTTTCCACCACCAGGAGGGAAGAAAAAAAGGAAAAAGAAATAGAATTAATCCAGCCTAATCCTCCAAAATAAATCTTCACCAAGGCTGTTTCTATTTGGGAGAGGTCACTGCAGATTTTTCAGCCATCCTTGGGTGGCACCTCCCAGGTAGAAGTGGGCGCTTCGCTCATGCTCTCAGTGGGGACAAACCTGGCCTCAATCTTCCAAATTCTGGGATTTACTCCAAAATTGTGGCTGCATAACCCAGGTCAGAATATTCCATTTATTTTGGAATACGTGCAGATGCTCCTCGTTCCCTGTCAGTCACTGGATGTGAAGAAGGATTTGGGGCAGCAGCATCCTCAGCTCAGGAGCTGAGCCATTCCTGACCGTGTGTGGTGACATTTTTCAATGCTTGGTTTGGTTCCATCCAGGCTACAAACCAGAGAACCAAACCCAAAACAGAGAAGGAAAAAAAAATTAAAAAAATAAAAAGAAGGGAAAAAAGTCCTTTCTGATTTTCAACATAAAGCTAGGATTGCCACCAAAGAACAATAAAAATTCCTTTATTACCAACAACAGGAAGAGCAAAGAGAAAAATAAACCACAGAAAATCTTTGTTATAACTTTTCCATAACAAATAAGGTCTTTTCTGGTCATGTTTGGCTTATTTTTTTTTTCTCCTCCTCCTTAAAATTGTATCTGTTTAGGAAAAAAAAAATAAAAATCTTGTTTAGAATAACAACAAAACTGCGGAGGAAAAAGCAGAGCTCTTATTAAAGAGTTTGACATCACAACCCATCTATTAAATAGCAGGATTCTTAAAGGAAAGTCCTTTCCAAATAAAAGGGAGGAAATGAAAGGTTCTATGAGTTCCCAAGCCCATTGTTGATGCCGTAGAGCACAGAAAACTTCCACTGTCCATAGTCAAGGAAGTCTTGTAGGAACAGGAACCGGCGCTGGACGTTCCCACAGGGAGAAGATCCTTGGAGAAACACAGCTGGGACTTGTCTTGGGGTTTCTTTATTCCCCACACTTTTTCCTAGTTTAACTAGGGGGGACCAAGGGAGATAAATCATCAGAGAGGAGGGAAATGTGCTGTTCCCCTGGCTGGCGGGAGGGATGGATCCGTGTCCCTCCGTGCCCTGCTGTCCCTGCTCCGCCCCGGGTGATCCCACCAGGAGCATCAGCTGGAGCCCAGCTCTCTGTGAGGGGGATGTGAGCTTATCTCCGGGAGGTTTTTTATGTTCCCCTGGATCTAGGGGCTGCTTTGGGTTTGTTTTCCATGGGTTTCTGAGGGAGAAGGCTCTTTTTTCCCCCCAAATCCTGGCACACTTTGATCCTGCTCTGGCCTTTGCCATGTGGATCCGTCCGAGGCTGATTAGGGGTGATAAGGAGTGGCAGTGACTTATTGCCCAGCCAGACTGAAAAGCCAAACCAGGCAGTTTTGACATAAAACAGTCACAGAAGTGGCTTTTCCCCCCTTATCTGGCCCTGCTCATGATAGCAGAGGCAGCCTGGAACAAAGGCTTTTGTTCCTGGTTAATCCGGAGTGAGAAGGAGCAGGGACTGACCCTTCCATCAAAGGCGTTTGTCCTCTCTGATCCTCTGCCACGGGGGGACAGGAGGAGCTGCTGAGCCAGGCCTGGGGCACAGCAAGCCCAGATCAGTGCCTGGGGTTCCCTGGCACGTCCCAAAGGACAGCAGGAGGGCTCTGATGGGGTTTTCCCTTCAGCACACCAGGGATGCCTTTCCCAGGCAGATATTGAGGGTGGACCAAGAAGCAAAGCTCTCACCAAGTTTTAATGAGAGAATCCCAGAATGGTTTGGGCTGGAAGGGACCTTAAAGATCATCCAGCTCCACAGGCAGGGACACCTTCCTCTATCCCAGGGTGCTCCAAGCCCCGTCCAGCCTGGCCTTGGGCACTGCCAGGGATCCAGGGGCAGCCACAGCTGCTCTGGGCACCCTGTGCCAGGGCCTGCCCACCCTCACAGGGAACAATTCCTCCCCAATATCCCACCTATCCCTGCTCTCTTTCAGTTTAAAGTGAATTTCAACAGAGTTGAACCAGGAATAATTTCCAGGTTCTTTAATAAAATTCCTGAAATGATAAATAAGCATTAAAATGCTAAGAAGATGCTCCTTATCATGAAATACCCTTATTTTCCTTCCTTGTTTCTTTGCTCCTTCTCACACCCAGGTCCCTCTCACTCTCCCTCATTGCTTTGCTGTGAACTTACGGCTTGAACTGAGCAGAACTGTGAACAGGTTTGCTGGGGTCAGACCCCAATTCCCTCTCGAAAGATAATTTGGGGTCACATGGCCATGAAATCCAAGAAAAGCCTGAGTTTTCCTGCTCTGGATCTGCACAGAATTTAGAACTGGGGGTGTTTGTGCAGCACCAAAGGGACAAAGTTCTTTTGGCCACCTCTGTTGAATTGCACCCCCTGCTCCTGCTCATTTCACAGCCAAAGGGGTCACAACTTCTCCTTTTATTTTGAACCCAGAAATCATCATCCAATCAATCTAGAAAAAAAAAAAAAAAAAAGAAAAAGAATACATTTTTCCATCTCCATTTTTCCAGATGTAAATACTCCTTTAATTTAGTACAAAATTATTGTGCTGTAAACTCTTTTATAACATTGCTAGGTTTCATTTTTGGTTTTGTTTTTCATTTTCTGATGTCTTTTGTGGATTTGGGATACAAACAAATGACAGGGTACTAACAATGACTTGAACCAGCTTCTGAAGGATGTGTTTTTGTTGGGGTTTGGGATTTTTTACCTCCTTGCACCACTGGTTTTTTCTCTCTGGCTTCTTCATCTTGGACTTTCTCAGGAGGGCAGCACATTTCGGGATTAGGATTCCCATGGCCAAAATCTTTGCATTTGTGGAAATATTAGAGTATCCCTCAAGATAAATTCTGCAGCGTGGTTTGAGGAGATCCTTGTAATTAAATGGTGCCACATCTCAGGTAGAATCCAGGGGAGGAAGGTGGCCCAGAAGGAAAAAGCCAAGTGCTAAGGAGTGACTCAGAACACAGGGATCACACCTGAAATCTCCAGAGGGAATGGAACTGGATATTTTCCTGTAAAAGTGCTGCTGGATACAAATCTAGAGCCAAGAATTCTACAGAAAAAATAAGGGAAAATCAATGCACAAAGTGATTTTAGTGCACGGGACAAAGCTGAGGTCAGGCAGGGCTGGGAAGGGCCGTGCTGGCAGGGGATGGTGATGGGATAAGGAACAGAGCAGCTCCATGGCTGGGGATAACAATCCCATGTTCCCTGAGAACAGAACAGAGCCCCACACCCAATGACCCCACACTCCAAACGCTCATTTCTGTTTCACAGGAGGTGTCGTAGCACCAGAGGCTTCCAGGACAAGGCAGAGCTTTCCCTCAGGTCTATCCCACCCTGGGCTTCCCACTGCCCATCCCTCTGTCCATGGAACACAAACCCATCCAGAGCTCCCTTCTGATTCATCCTTTCCCAAATCACTTTCTTTTGGGAACAGTGGAAAGTACCTCTTGTTTTCTTTGTTTTCTTTATTTTCTGTTTTTTCTTTTTTTTCTGTTTCCATGACCATAATTTAATTCTTCATTTTAACCAACTTGCTACGTCCTCTCTCCTTGATAACTCCCGAGCTCGAATGTAAAAAATGTATTATTACAAGAGACAATTACGGGGTTCAAAGCATTCTGAAGCATTCCATGCTCCCAGCTTCTGGTACTGATATAAGAAGAGGAATATTTGTGGTTTTTTGACTTGCATGAAGTGGAAAGGTTCCAAGAGCTGGTGGTAAAAGGCCTAATGAAAGTCTGCCTTCATCAGACACAACAAAGCTCCTGCATCCTGGGAGGTTTAACTGTTTCTGTGGACGGGATGCCCAGGCCCCAGCACTCCACACCAACAACCCTTGACCGTGTAAGTGCTCAGTCAAAAACAACAACAGCAAAAGAGAGAAAAAAAGAAAGAATCCAGGGTTTGTTTGGCTTTAAATTTTTTTGTTCTTATTTTTCAAGCAGCGCATGACTTCGGAAGTTGAAGGTTTGCAGCTCCCAAAGTTTGTTTGGACTGAAGATGTGTCTCACAGCTTTGGGATACAGCTGGACAGCAGAAAATTATGGAAATAGGGTCTGTTTTGAAGGACACCCCATGGCTGCACAAACATCTGACTGCTGCAGAGCAGGAGGTTCTTCTCTGCTGAACCTTCTGTTTGTCATTTATTTTTCCATTTCATAAATACCGATTGGAAACTTCTCCTTGGAAGGCAGAGGGAAATCTTGTGGATTGTAAACACGGAGGAGAAGAGGAATTGTTTAGGATGGTGAAAAGGGTATAAGGGCTCAAAGCATAATGTTAAGTAGAGGAAAGTTTAGGCTGGATAAACTTCCAAGGGCTGAAATCTTATTAGGCTGTGGAAAATTCTTCCAAAGGATGTGGGAGAAGCTCCACTGTTTGAGCAGTTCGCCATGAGATTGGACAAAGCACTCAAAATAAACCTGAAACAATCCTGCCCCGGCGAAGGGGGTGAAGAGAGGAGTCCAAAATCGATGTGTCCAACACCTCCTTCGATTTCATGGGCCACGAGTCCATCCATGCCCAGAGAGTGAGAGCATCCATGGGGTTTGTGTGGCTAAAGATGAACTCACCACGGGGACGGGCTCGATCTGGAACCTGCTGGAGAGAAACCTGTGCGATCCAAGAAAGCAGGGGGTGCCAGAGCCTCCCACGCCAGCAAGGAACAGCACTGCTAAACTGGAAAATGGAAGATAAATATATAAATTGGAAATGTTTTGTTGCCCAGAAGACAATTTGTACCTTGGGGTTCAAAGATCCTTCGTGAGGCGGCCTGGGAGAGAGCAGGAGGAATTGGGAGAGAGCACAAGGAATGTTTCAGACCACCAGGAAGGATTAAAAACCAATTTGACGCAGTTGAGCCCAAACACAAAGATGTTGTACCCCAAAATCTGCCATCTGTCCTCAAAGGACCTGCCCAGGTTCAGCACCAGCAGCAATTCCCACGAGGGAAAGCGAGCAGCAATTGTGGATTTGCTGCGTCACTCCAAAATTATTCCAAGTGCCTCCTATCAGATGATCCAACGTTCAGGAGGGAATTCCAGTTTTAAACTTGCATGGGTTTAATCACAGGCTGATAAAATTGTGGTCAGTGGGGAGAACTAGGAGGTGATGCAAGTCGTTAACTCAGTTTATGTGGTAAACACAAAGAAGACCCAGCAGGATTTACAACTGTAATGATTCTCCAGGAAGATTAAAATAATTTGGATAATAATCCACTTGCTTCCTTTTCCCTTCTCCTCATGGAAGATCTAAAAGCAAATTCTGGGGTTTTTTTAAAAATCCATTCATGATGGTGTTGACCTGAAGCTCCTGAAGAGACAAGAAATCTTCCCACTGATTTCCTGGGGCCTTAGATTTTATCAGACCAGATAAATTTATTACATAAGCACCAAATTTCTGATGGCTCTGCTCTGGGGACTCGTTGGGAGTCTCCAAAATTTGGTCTGAGTTGCTCTGACTGCTCACATGGTGGGATTTCCAGTCCTGGCTGGAGGCATTTGGGAGCACATCTGGTGCAAATATTTCCTGGTGGAACCCGAAATGTCACTTTCTGTAAATACTTCTCTGTGAGATCCTGAAATTCATTTTCCACAATGTTTTTGGCCAGTAAAGCCTGATAACTCCAAGGTTCTTCGAAAGCAAAGACAAAGAGATGAGAACATGGCCAAAGGGACTTTATTGCAAATCGAGATGAATCCAATCGTGGTTAAAGCACACTTTGAATCTGCTGTAAACTGAATTTTTGTAGACTGGAGAAGTTGCTCAGATCTTGACCTGGTAGGAGAGCAGAGGGCAACCTCGTGGGTGTAAGTGAAAAGAAAATCAACTGTCACTGCTCCATGCGTGGAAATATGGAATATTTATTTTAATACGAAAAAACCATGGTGTTTATGTGGATATGTGGTGGGTTTTGCTGTGCATGCTCTGTTGGTTGAGAGAGCATCTGAATCCATAAACCATGGAGCTGATCCAACCAGGGGAACTAAACCCATCTCCTAAACATCTCTAAAAATCATTCTTATTGAGAATGGCAGGCTGGGAAGGACTTCTTACCTATTTCCTGCCTGAACCAAATCCTACTTTTTTTCTTTTTTTCCAAAGAAACTGATGGATATCTAAATTAATTGGAGTTTTCCCCTTGTTATTTTTTTCTAATTGTTGCAATTTGAACGTTTGTTTCCAGAACCTTGGTGGGTTTAGAGGCAGCAATGGCATTTCTAGGCTCCAGCCTCAGTGGGAAAGGCCTCCTCATCCCCACCTTCCCCTGGCTGATTCCAAGCCTTGAATGAAAGATCCAAAGTGCTACAAATCTTCCTCCAGAGTGACCACAGCAGGTCCTGATGCAGTCACAGGATGGGTTTGGCATGGGTGGGGGTTTCACTCTGGTTAAATCAACAGCAAAATCCTTTACTTCCTCTGAACACGCAGGAATATTTTGGATCCCTGACTTTGGGACCAAAAATAAAGGGGTCACTGGTGTCTTTTCTTAATTGTTGTTACATTTAAGAGCAGATTTCTCATCTTTACCCCCCCTTTTCCTAACACACCTCTAGGTTGTTCCTTTTCTTTCTGTTCCATTTTTCCATCAAACCGTTCTTCCTTCCCAGCTTTGTCCTACACCTTTCCCCTAACACTGCTCCAGATCTTTTTCCTTCTCCCACTGCTGTGAATCCTCAAGGGCCGCAAGAATTTTCCATTTTCCTGCCCGAAACTCTTCGTATATCTCTCCCCACCTCGTTACAATAAAATAATTCTTCCATTTCGCTGTCACCTCAATTTAGCTCTCTCACCCTCCACTCCCTCTTTTTCCCCTGGTTTAAAGACCGACCAGCATTTCCTGGATTGGAAAAGCCACAATAATATTTTTTTCCATCGAAAATACCACAAGTACAGTATTTCCATTGAACATACCACAAGAACAGTGTTTCCATTGAATGTACCACGAGGACGGTGCTTTTGAGGTATCTAAACGCTGAGATGAACTCATAATGTTCATCTTGGACTCGTTAAACCAAAGCCCCTTCTCTCCTCAAAAAAAAAAAAAAGAAAAAGTTTCCTCAGACAGAGAAAGAATTTTTATTCACAGTTTTCAGAAAAAGAAAAAAAAATACAATAAAAACAAGACCTAGACAGAGCCAGGACAATTTTGCACTTGCTTTGTGAGTAAAATATAAATAGGTTTTAGCAAGTTAAAAAAAAAAATCCATTAAAAATGCTTAGAGTGGTTGAACAGCTGGAAAAGCAACTTTTTTTTTTTTTTTTTTTTNAAGGGCATGAAAAACAACTTTTTTTTTTTTTTTTTTTTTTTTGATAACATTTAAAGCTGCTTAGCAGCTGGGGAAAAAATCGCCTGTAAAAACACTTAACATTTACAGCCACTCAGTGGCTGGAAAAGCAACTTGTTATAAAATTGATTTAACATCTCAGTGGCTGGAAAAGACATCCCCACACATCCATGGAGCTGCAGTGTTTTACACAGCTATTTATGGCTATTTAGGCACAGATAAGGCTATAAATAGATAATCTGGGCATTTCTGCTGATGCCATTGTGGCAGGGAATAATTTCCATGCAGATCATTCGCCGTTTTATTTTATTTTCTGGGAGTTTTCGACTAAGCCCTTTAAATTCCCATCAGTCTGGAGTCTGGCGGGCCTGGGCGCTCAGCCCCCAGGAAGGCTGTAAATCAGTTTCGTTCCAGAGCACTTTATGAAATAATAACTGAGTTCTGTGTTCGACGGGCTCGAGGGAAGCTCTGGCTGAGGCAGCAGAGCCCAGGGTGCCCAACAAAATCCCTGTAATCCGGGGTGCTAAGTGGGGATGTCTCCGTCAGCTCACCTGAGCCGCCCGCAGCAGGAGAGGGGACAGGAACCTGCCAGCCCCAAAATCCCAAAAACAAGGGGTGTGAAAAGCCCCATCAAAGCGGTGATTAAGCACATTTGTCTCTGTCTGAGATTACAGCTCTTTAAGATGCTGATTGAAGGCGTGAGTCACTAACAGCCCTGCAGCAGCCTCGGGCAGCGGTGTCACACTGTTTTAGCAAGTTAAGCCGGGCCCTGCATCCAGCTGTGCAGTGCTGACACAGGGGATGCACCGGCACATCCCTGCTCAGCCCCGCTCGAAGTCCCCAAAACCAGGACTAAAGCTGCTGCCTAAATGTTCAGAGGCTCCCTGTAAGCCACGAGCACCTTCCTGGGTGGGAATCCTGACACGTGTGGGCACCCACTGGAATTAATTGCTGAAATGACTGCAGTAATGCAACAGAGCTGATTGCTTTGTCCAGTTCCTCAGGCAGGGATTTTCCCCAGCCCCTGGGGAACTCTCAGGACTCTCTGTCGCTCTCCCTCAGACTTCATTTCCATCTGACTTTCCTATTTCATTCTTCCCAGCGTTTGTCTCCGTGACAGAATTAACCGGACGCATCCGTCGTGCTCGAAAGATGTCATAAAACCCTCGAGGCAGTTATTGCACTGCCACAACAAATTGGGGCAATAAAACCTTTTATATGATGCATGTTTTGCTGGTGGGGGGCAATCCAGGCAAACCGAGAAGCCTCGTAAAGCCCGGGGATCCAACCTCGCTCCCCAAGGGCTGGCCACAAGCTCCTGGTGAACCCCTTGGGAAGAGCACAGAGTCTCCTGGAGCAAAAGCAGCTCCTTACATTTTATTTCCAAAGCAAGGATGTCCTGTCTGGCTGGATTAGGGCTGAAGACCCAGTAAAGAGGGAGAGGGAATGTTGCCGTGATTGGGTGTCACTTCCCAAAGTCCCAAAGTTCTCCTGAAGTCAGGAGCGGAGCCCAAAGCGCCGCTTTAGCTGGGTTTGATGCCAGCTTTGGGAGCTCCGATGAGAAGCTGGATGCCTCTGCCGGTAACTGCAGATAATGAGGCAATGTTCCCAAAGTATCTGAGGCTGGGATCTTTGAAGTGTATCCACTTTGTGGCCAAATCCTTGTGAAAGTGGAAAAAATAATAATTACCTATGAATATGTGAAGACGTATATTCCTCAAGGACAGACAGGAATTGTTCGGTGTCGTCCGGGTGAAGGGAGGAGGTGCAAAAAGAAGATTTTCAGCAGAGTTTTCCTGCCAGGGAGAGCTATTAGGCACTGGAATTATTTCCTCAAGGAAAGCAGAGGAAGGCAATTCCTTCAGACATTTAATAATAGCTTGGGCAAAGAATTAGGAAATATAAAGAAGCAGCCTGTACTGGCAGGTAATTGAGCTAATCAGGACTAAGTAGGGCTCAGAATTTATTTTTTTTTAGGATCATTTAAAGTCAGCTGCAATAGATATTTCATTAATTCATTGCCCTTTTCATTGCAGTCCAACACCCAGGAGGAAGGCAGAACAAGTTAATATTAAAAAAACATCAACCCAGTCAGTGCTGGGAACACTGGGGAGAGGCAGTGCCAGCGAGGAGAGATTTCGTGGGCACTCAACAGACAAAAAATGAGCTCTCAAACAGGCCACAAAAGCCAGTGGGGAAGAGAAGGGGTAGAAGGAGCCAAGGTCTGATCTGGAAAATAAAAAGGGAAAAGCAAGGATGAAGAACCAGGGGATTGGACAAGATGGGATGGGATGGGAGGGGGTCCTGGAGAGCCTCTGTCTTGGCAAGAGCCATGGAAAATCAAAGTGCAGCACAAAAAAGTGCTGTAAGAACAGCCCATGATCGAATACCAGACTGGCTAATTTGTATTTCAGGGGCTCGAGGAGAGGATGCTGCAGTCTGTGCCTCTGTACCTTCCACACATTTGGTGTTCCTGGACAAAGAGCCAGGACTGAATCAGGGGCATCCGGCCCAGACTCGAGCTGGGGTGTAAAGGCTGAGCAGCATCAGACTGAGAAACTAAATTTGGGGAGAGGCAGACGCTCCAGAGCCCTGTGGTGTCTGGATCACCCAGAGGATGCCTAAGCCAGGTACTTTTTTCTCTCCCTGTTCGTCCTGAACAGCACGGTGGGTGCCAGGTTTTATCCTTTCATCCTCTCTCCTCGTTCTGCGTTCTAAAAAGAACATTTAGAACCCGCTGCAATTGTTCCATGTGGGATTATTTAGCAGTTACATCCATTGCTGGGCATGTCCAGGGTGCTGGGGCAGGAGGGGACACAGCCTGGGACATCCCATCAGCTCCTTGAGTGACAAAAGATGCCGAGTGCATCGGGAACACTCCCCCCATATCCCTTTTTCCCCAGGACATGTGGTCCCTCCCACATCCAGGTGGGACAAAGGTTGTTCCTAAAACAAAGCTGAAGAGAAAGAAGGAAAGAGAAAGTCCTTGGGTGACCCTCACCATAAAATCCTCACCCATCAGACCTGAGCAGATGCAAATGAGGTTTATTGCCTTTTTAACAACCTAATGGCATTTCAGGTTATCTCGAGGTCTGATGCAGCAACCCATGCACATTATGGACAATAATCACTCCCAGCTGGAATTCCATGAAGGCCATGAGTGTTTATCAGGACATGGAAAATTGTTGATCAGTATATGGAAGATTGGTGTATTTGTCCCAGAGCTGTCAGAGGCAGATATTTATGTACTCATTGATGGCAATGGGTGGAGAGCCACAACCCAACACACTTGATCTGGTTTAAGACGTTTCCTCCACCAACACCATCACTTTTTGATGCTGCTGCCACTAAACCTGAGCCACGATTTCAGAATCCAGCCTTGAACTTGTACTGCTCCGTAACCTGCACAGAGAAGTCATCAGCACAAATCCAACCCACCCTAAAAGCTGCTCAGAAATCCAGGTTATTCCCTACATATTTGCACAGTGGCCACAGCCACTGATTTATCCCTTATTAGAAGCTGATATCACCACTGGATTTAAATCATGGCTATATTAACATCCATCAGCAAGCTGACCTAGAAACTTATTTATTTAAGAACACCAGTGGTCTGAGGAAAAGCCTTACTTCAGATGCCAAAAACAAAAACAAGTACAATGGGGTTTGGATCTGGACAATGCTTGGGAACCGTATTGGCAGCCACCAAGTTGGAATATTTGATCTTCACAGCTTGACGTCAAGAATGGCTTTTAAGTCTCCTGGCTGGTAAATACATCTGGCTCATGCCTTGTTTAACATTTGAGGTGCTTATAGATATTGTGGTTTCAAAGTTGATCAAACATGCAGGGCATTATTTGTAGGAAAAACATTTACCTTAGTGGAGAGGTTTGACTTATACCGAGGGCTCAAATGATTTCCCGTCTGCTTTAATGTGTGGAGGAAAGTGGAATTTGCTTTGGGAAGCGAAGAAAAAGGCAGTTCAACACATCCTGCCGTGCCCAGCGCGGCTCGGGGTTGCCTGTAGGAAAGCTCAGCACCATTTATTTCATGAGATAAAAACTTGCTCAGAAAGTCAGAGCAATTTAATGTTGTGGAGCAGAGGAGAAAAGGAAACGAGCTGAGGTTCAGGAGCTGGATGTGAAAGTTGTGGTCGCCGTTTCAGTTGCTCCTCTGTCAATGGAAAAACAAAATGAAAGGGAGAAGGGTTGGGAAGGCAGGGGAAAAGAGGGAAGGAGGAGAGGAGGAAAGAGAAATGAAACGTGGACGTTTCGGACCTCTCGGTTGAAAAGTGCACTCAAGGTTTTGCACTTAAATTTTGGGGAGGAAAGAAGGGTCCTGGTCAGAGGAGGCATCCTGGAGTGAAGGAATGAAGGAACTGCAGGGGGTTGTGTAGCTACATCGAGCCTTGGGTTCCAGTGGGACACGATGAAGGTCTCCTTGCTTTGCTGTCTCCATCTACAGATGCTTCACCTGAGTAGGGGAAGCAATATTTGAAAATATTTGTTCTTCCCTGAGCATGGCAGCGTGAGGCACGGAAAAACTGCAGTGGGGATTTTAGGAGGATTGCAGCAGACTAACAGAAACAAGGGAAGGGAAAAGGATTGATTCTCATCCTGAAAACTCTTCAAGCCAGAAGGAGCAGTATCTGTGGTGGCATCCCCTCCAAAGAGCAGCACAGCAGCTCTCCAGCTCTGCCATTTCCACCTCTTTGGGGTGTGTGACCCATGAGATGCCCTCGGGTTTGTCTGGTGATGTGCTACCATGAGTAAGGATGGTGGAACCATGAGTCCCACATCATCCTGATGAACCCAAATCCTGGTGTGTGCTGCCTCTCTGGACGTAAGTATCCTTTAGAAGACACTCTAGGGAGAATCACTCATTTGCCATCAGGAAAGTGCTATTTTTTTTCCCTGCAGACTTCACAATTTTTCAATTCCTTCAATTCTTCAGGAGGAAGGAGAGGTCTGACTGCTCAGTGAGAGGGCAGCCGGCCCGTGTGGGTTCAGCTCTGTGCTGATGCTGCTGTTCTCAATCATGACTGACATAAAGATTATCTGTCCACTCAGCCTCAAAATACTCCAAAAGACTTTTCCTGGAAAGAGCAGATTTTGAAGTCAGCCAGTCCAATTTGTGCATGGCCACTGCTCTGACGACAGCAGACACCAGCTCTTCATCAGCCACTCAAAGGATTTCCACAAGAGCAGCAAGAGGTGAGATGTTCTCACTGGCTCTGCTGAAGGATGTTCTGCAAGAGCCCAACCCTCCAAAATCCCCAGGGAACAGACACAGAATGAAATCCCCAACACTGGGAGAAGCCTCAGCTGGCACTCACACTTGTATCAGCTGTCAAAGAACCCAAAAATCCACCAAACCCCAGTCTTCCTGGGAAAACCTTTCCCTTCCAACTTCCAGAGTGTGGAATTTACGTGGGAACAGCAGCATGCTTCATTTTGAAGCTTGGTTTCCAGCAGAGGGGATATGGAAGCCCTACAGACTCAGAAGCGAGACAGCGAATAAAAAAGCATCAATTTTGATAGGTTTTTACTAAAAATAATCGTGTTTTAAACTCCAGTTGCCGGCGTTTTGGGCATTGACTCAGGGCTTCTGAATGCCCAGGACAGACAGAAACCGAGGCAATCCCGTAAGGGAAGGGGATTGTTCCCGGAGGAGCTGAATAGCTCCTGATTGGCACTGCAATTGCAAAAGTCTCACATACCAGGAGCTACTGCCGAGAAAATTTATGGCCTCTTTGGAATCACCGATTCATTCGAGAATCCGACAATTTGTAGACAACCTTCGAATGAAAAAAAAAAAAAAAGCTCCAAAAACCGAGTCCAAAGTCTCCGGATCAGCAAAGGATATGTACAAAATTCCCTTTCGTGTTATTATTGGACTGGGCCAGACGTCCAGACACACCGAGTTACTCAAGCTCGCTGTCAGCTCCGCCGTAAATTTATATGGAATTTCAGGGCTACCTCAGAGGGGCAATATTGGCTTAAGGCGTTTCCATTTCAGAACCTGGTCCCACTGCAGACTGGTAGAAATTTTTTTTTTTTTTTTGCCCAGTTTTGAGCTTTCTGAATGACTTTAGCTTCCCAAATCTTTATTGGCCACATATTCTTCTCCCAGCCCGCTCCAGCTCCACATTGCTGCGATCCAGAGCCTGACTGTTAAGTCAGACTTAACGCCAGTCTGCTGTCAGTGGATGCTACTGTGCTATTTATAAACCCTCTGCTGCACACAGGTATTTATGGCACTGAGTAGGGTCAGGAAGAACGAAAAATAAAAGAGGAAAAAAAGAAAAAAAAAAAAGTTCACTCCATTTTTATTAGCCCCATTCACAGCCAACCATATGGCCACGAACTGGGAGCCGCCAGCTCAGACAACTGGAACAGCAGCGCTCCCTGAACCCTGCAAAAACCATTAGATTGTGTTATAAATGTGGATATTTATCTCTGCCCTAAGAGAGGGGTGTCAGATATTTAATAAATGCTAACGAGTTCCTCCCTGAGCCCCCTGTGCTGGCCTTGTCCCTGATCCCAAGCCAGAACAGGAGGCCCTTTGCTGTCCGTGCCTCCCGAGGAGCTGCCACTTCCCTCCCGTTGGACTCTTCCCCAAAAAGGTTTGTTTGCTGGAATAAATCATCCTGATGGAGATACACAGTCCTGAGTGGAACAGGAAGGACGTGCAGCTGTGCCTGCAAGGGCTACTGGAGGGAGGCTGAGAGTCCCTAAAGCCCCCTGCTAACCATGAGACATATTTTAGAGATTATTTCGTGTCATTTTCTGCTCTTTGTTGTTGGGTGGCTTTTTTTCCTGTGGACAGTTCTTGAAGGTAATTTGAAAACAAAAAGAAGTTTCTTTTAGATTTGTGAGGGCAGAGGGTTTAGCCACCCACATAGAGGGTATTGTGCACAATGAACAGGAGCTCAGACGTTTGAGGCTCAATCCGTGTGCCAGCAAACCCCATATCTCCCACAGACCTGTCCCACATCTTCGGGTGGATGGTGCCCCAAAAGCTCTGATGAAACACATCCAACCTTGTGCAGATCCAAGCTCTCGTCCCAAAGAGGTGACAGACATGGGAGTGTCATCCCAGGAAACTCCTGGCTCTTGGCACATCTCCTGAGCTCAGGCATTCCAAGATGCCCATAAACATCCTCCTCCCAGGGCTGTTTGGGTCCCTGCCGAGCACTGAACCCCCCAGGCACTCCTGGCGTGCATGTTCCCTCTAATTGTGCCTTTCCCAAGGTCATTCCCATTCTTTTCGCATCAGTTCCCTATCTCTAAGATAAAGGTTCCTCATACCGATCTCCCTGAGAGCCTCAGTGAGGTTTAATTAATAATCCTGGCCTCTGAGGGAGTAACAAAGAGGCGGAAGGACTGGGGGAGGGAGCAGCCGGGTAACAGTGGTAGGAAACACATGGTCACGGAGCTGAGCCACGGGCAGAAATTCCCATCAGGGAACAATGCTGCACCAGCTGGGACAGGAGAAGGTGACCTCAGGGCTTCGCCTCTCCATCGCCTCCAGCCCATTGTTCTATTGTGTCATTCGCAGGCAGTTCAAGGGAATAAACAGCATTTTCCAACCCGGCTTCGTCTCCGGGATGGTTTTCTCCCCTGCTGGATTTACATGAGGAAAGAAATCCAGTGTTGATGCACTCAGCACCTGCTGGGGTGCGGGTTCAGCCTGGGGGTTTAGAGAGGTCCTTACCTTGCCCCCGAGTGTCCTGGGCTGGAGGCTGGAAGGAGACAGGAGGGAGCCAACACCAGTGAAATGAAGGATGCTGTTCCCAAAGGCTCCCCAGGGATCTTCAGCCCCAACACCCCCAAACAAGGGGGATGATTGAGAGTGCAGCTCCTCCTCTGCACCTCAGCCATGGCTGAGGCACCCTAAGAGCCTGCTGGTGATGGGAATGAACCCAGGAATGGTGAGGACCCATTGAGGTCCTTCCCAACTTATACCTAGAGCGATTCATCCCCACATAACCCAGTCCCAAAGTTCCTTAATTGTACTTGAGCTTTTAATCCCCTCATGGGCTGTCATTTTTGTATCTCCTCCTCTGCTGGCTTTTCAGAGCTCGAGAAACAAAGCACTGCAGGGACCTGGTGCAGACAAGTCCTTTTCCAACCACAGTGGGAACAACATCTCATTTGGGATGAGAGCTGGGAATGGTGTCTGCAGGGTAATGGAGCAGAGGAGATGCACAGGGAAGACACCAAGAATCAGTGACAAGGACTTGAACCCTGAGCCATCCTGGAGGACTCATTAGCTTATTTAAAACATGTTATTTATCCCACATCTCTGTGCTGTTTATCCCCAATCCATAAATACAAATTTTGTGGACACCACCTCCTTGGCAGAGCATAACGAGACAATCTGGCAACTGAGAATGGTTAAATTAAAAAATGGATGTGGAAAGGACCTTGTCTCCTAAAAAAACGCAACAGATGAAACCAGAAAACATGAAAGTGATCAGCAAGGAGGGAGAGTGGAAGGGGGAGGCCCAGGGGCACGGAAGTGAGGGGAAGGAGAAAATGGGAGCTGGTCGGAGCGGCGTTAGCCGAGCCTTTCCAAGCAAAGGTTCTGCCAGCCAAAACAGCAGCAAGTCTGAAATTGGTTAGGGATTGTTTATTTATTCATACCACAGGATGTAAACTTATATAGTTCAGTTCCCCAGGGAAAAAAAGCTGACTCTTTTTTTTTTTTTTGTATGTTCAAGAATACATTCATCCTTCTTTCCCCTTTCTTACCAAGTTTAAGAGGCTCCAAAGAACCCTGAAAGAGTCACTACAGAATTCCTTCCTCTTCAGGGATGAGGAACTGCTGTCACATGGCAGAGTGAGTGGTTGGTACCTTTGATATCCTCTTGTAAGACATCGATGATGCCTCATGGCTCATGTTCAGGACTGACTTTTCCACCCTGAACCTCTCTATTTAAAGGTTTGCTGGGCAGTAGATGTGGCTGATATCTGTCTGAAGTTAATCCCCCGGTGCAGCAGGTTCTGCACTCTTAGGTTGAAATGTGGTTTTAGCAGGAGTTAAGTGGAGAATGAGTATTTACCTTCAGCTCAGCTTTTCTTCCTTGGCTGCAGTCTGGAAGTGTTGAAGGTTTCACCTCCCCGGCACAAAATGAAAATGAAAACAACAACTCTCAGATTGCTCACTTTGGACAATCTGAATGGAACTTTACAGAAAATACAAATCCTGGAGGAGAAAATAACCCTGGACCTGCAGCTGAAAAACAAGGTCTGCGGGGTTGTGGAGGATAAATCCCCCCAAGCCGGGCATTCCTCCGGCCCCGCATTCCCAACCGAAAAAAAACCTAAAAAAACTACATTTAATTGACAAAAATCCTGATTGTCTTTTCAGACACCCTTCTTGATGTGGTTGGAGATTGGAACCCTTTTGGAAAGCAACCTGACATTTCATAGCTTAGATATTTCCTCCATTGCTTTTGACTCTCGGGCCTCAATTATTTCCACCAGGAGAGCGTTTGCCAAGCGGATGAAATTGGAACCCGAGTGGATGTTATAAAATCCAGGTAGCTCTGGCCCCTGTGCGTGATGCTGCCTCGTGTGTTTTGTTCATTTGACTTCTCCTGACTCATTCCAAGGCTGAGCATGGCACGGGCTGAGCTCCACAGGGAACGGATCTCCCTCAGCATCTCCGTGCTCGTGCACACACGTGGCCAGGTATTGGCTGGGCCTTGGTTCTTAAGCTGGAAAATTTCTTATGGTTTTTGCAGGGACAAATTATCCTTCCCGGCTGTGGAGGGAAAGGAGGGGAACCATCCTGTCCTTCAACAGGTTTTGATGGAAATTGCGTTCCTGTGCCAAACGGTCGCTGAAAACATTTTTAAAGGACATTTATGGGGGAAATGTTGCAATTCTCTGGCTTTTTGTGCCCCGTTTGATTCCGCGTGGGGATGGAAAATGGTAAACTTTGAATTGACTGCAGCCACCCTGTTTTACAGCTTGGAAAAACACCTCGTGCTGTCCCACCTGTGGGACACAACTGCACCCGCAGAACTGGAGCTGCAGGAGCTCAGGAGTCTGAGAATTTGGCTCTGGTGGTGGTGCTCAAATATGATGGACTCTAAATTTACACCCTGAAGGGATCTTTATTTCTACCAGTGCTGAGCCTGGGGCTGAAGGGGCTGAGGAATCATCTGGAGAGAAGGAAAAACCAGCTGAACCCTCTGCTAGCTCTCAAAACAGGAGGTGACACAGGATCCACTTCTCAGAGCAGCAGCTCTGTGCTGTCCCCACCCCTTGACGATGCCAAACTGGTACTTCAATATAAAATGTAGCTCTAAATTCATTGCAGTGGATATTTAAGAAGCCAGTGGCATTGAATGGTTCTGTGGTTCCCATCATGAATGGGATGGGGACATCTGGGGACAAAGCTCATCCCACTCACCCAGGGATCCGAGAACTCCTGCTGCTGTGCATCCCACCCAAAATCATCTGGAATAACGAGAGGTGATGCCTTAACAGGCTACTTAAAAACCAGAGCCCAGACAGGAGTAAGGGAGTAAAGGTGGGTATTTATCTGAAGGGCCTTCAAAGGCACACCCTGGGGAGCCAGAGGCTGCTGCCAGGATGGGCCCCGAGATGGACCCCAGGCCACGAGTTCTTCACACTTTTATAGGTTTGGTCCATTTGCATATCAAATTCAATTCTCCAATGAAAGATTCAGTCAATGATGGAATTTCCCCAAGCTCACCCCCCTTCCCAAGATGTTGGTTTCCATTTTGGGCCTAGGACAGGCCGGGTGTCCTTGGAGGGCAGGCCTGGAGAGGCTTTGTTGTGTCTGTGTGGCCTGAGAGAGCAGCAGCTCACAGACTGCAAGGAACTTCAGAGTTCTGCTCTAGACAGTGCAGGATTTTCAATTATAAAAGTTAAAACTCAAGGCATTGGAGGCAGGTGCCCTGAGGCAACTGTGATTTGTTTGGATCTGGCAGAGCTGATTACAGGACTGATGGGCCCAGGGAGGAGCGAGATCTGTCCTCTCTCCTGGGGCACTCCAGCCAAAGGCACAGGGAGTGATTTGTCTCTGCCAGCACTCAAAACTTGAGGACGTTTCTGTAGGAAGTGACAGTGGCAAAACATCCTCTAGAGCATCTAAACAATTTTTCCCTATTCAGGATGGTGAAAATAAAAAGGGAGCTGTGTAAACATCTCCGGGCTGTCCCTGCTCCTCTCTCACTCCGAGCTGTGGAGCAGAAAGCTCCGCTCGGGAGCCAGAACATGCTGCAACTTCCTCCTGATCCACGATCCAGCACAAATACAAAACCAAATCATGTTTCCACGTAATCAATCCACGTTCTAAGAGAGGAAAAGAGCCCTTAACAGCTGAGTAGGAGACCTTGGAGTATAGTCGAGCTCTCCAAGTGCACAGGTGTGCCAAAGTGCTTCACCAACAGTGTGTGCGAAAGCATTCACATTGTTCCCAAACCATGGGAAAAACATATCCTGTTCCCATTTCTAAACTGTGCCATTCCTGAGGCTCTGCGTATTCTGTGCGTTGTCTCCTTGCAGCCATCCCTGCCTGGAGATGAACTTTCCCTGATTTCCGAGCATTGTGCCGTGCTCAACCCAGCACAGGTGTCCTTGTCCTGCTCCAACAGGGATCCACGGCTGTGCCAACCACAGCACTGGGCTCCTTCTTTTGGGTGACTTGGATCAGGGTAAATAGAGGAAGAAGCTTTTTTTTGCTGCTGTTGAACTCTTCCCTGTCCCTTTCCCACGTGGATGCTTTGATGTGGGGATTTTCCTGCGCTGCTCCTGAGCTGCAGAGAGAATGAAGATCTTCAGATGGGGAGAGAGGGAAATGAGAAGGACCAGGACAAGCTCTGATCGTAGGAAACTTGGATGTTGTGGTCACATCTAAATGAACAACATCACGAGGGAAACAGGGAAGTGACTGCGGAGGAGAATGACAGACATTTATTGTTTAGTCGTCCTGAAGTGCTTTTATATTTTTGGCTAAAGTGAGAGTGTATCAACAATTTCCACTTGAAATGTTTTGGAGATACAAGTGGCTTTCCTTTTCATCAAGAAAGGACTCGTGCAACTTTTTGATTCAAAGCCCCTCATAAAATAACAACAATCGGGAAGCAAAATATGTTTTTGCACTCAGAATGGTAAAAGTCACCTAATTTTGACATTTCAACCAGACTGTGGGATGGGCAACTCCTTCCTCTGTGCAGAGGACATCGGAATAGCAGCAAGGAGATTCCACTTCAGAGCGATCCCAAAATACCCAGGAGCTTTCTTACAGTCCAAGATGTGCCTTTCTCGATAAGAATAATAAATTTAGAGCAAAACTATTGAAGCAGCATTTATATTTGAACACGTGCACTACCTAAGTGGGGTTTAAAGAGGCTTCATAACTTCAGATCAATTCACTGAGAGCTTCCAGCTACTGAATTTCCCATCAGGAATGCGAGGATACACCAGACAGGCGAAAAAACCCTGCAGTTTTCACAATCTGCTTCCAGAATTGCTAATGTGGCACCCAAGCATCACAGGAGCTCCCAGGAGAACTGAGGGGAGCCGAGCAAAGCCTGAGCTCAGGGCTGTTTGTTGTGGCATTATGCAGATCCCATGGGAAGTTTCCTCTCAGCTGGAGGGCAGGGGCACAGCCCAGGTGACATCCCCAGCAGCGTGGGGACAGATCCAGCACAGGGAGTGAGCACCAGAGCGGCCTGGCAGGAGTTTTGATGGACTGCTGTGAGATCTGACAGCAGATTTATCGTAACCCGAGCCCCAGGTGGGGCCAGCAGAGAGCTCTCTCCCTTCCTGCCTGAGGAAAAGCTTCTCCCAGCACTCAGCAGCCAGTCCTGGCCTCACTCGGGTTTCATCATTCAGATATTGAAGGCACAAGGAGTTCCAGCCTAGGCAGAGTTTATTGGAGGTTCAGGATGCTCAGGTTATGGATTAATTCCCACCAACACCAGAACTTCCCTAATTTTACAGAGATTGCAAAAATATCAAAGCAAATAAAACCTGGGTATAGCTTAGAGCCCTTTTTGTGGAGCTGCTGAGGCAGATGGTGCCATTACAGCTGATCCAAGTGACATTTCCTTATCATAGGAGGTTTTCCAGACTCTGCTTTCCACTCCAAACCAGCAATTCTTTTCCTGTTGATCATCCACTTCCAGTGATCCAGTTGGGAATGTATAATGATACAGCAACCCTTGTTTTCAAGCAGAAATCACTCGTTTGGGCTGTCAGTTTTTGGACAACCATCACAAAAGCCTCGAAAGTGGGGTGATCATGGTAAGCACCATCACCACTGAATCCCAGAACGGTTTGAGATCGAAGGGACCTTAAAGTTCACCTCATTCCAACCCCCTTTCCATGGACAGGGACACCTTTCACTGGACCAGGCTGCTCAAATCTCCACCCAGCCTGGCCTTAAACACTTCCAGGGATTCCCTAAGACCCAGCCCAATGTGGGTGATGTTGAGACTCAGAGGTGCTCTGGAGCACATGGCAGGAGGTGGGCACCAACCTCCCCTTGGCTTTACCCCTGAATGAACCCAGGCTCAGGAAAGGGGGCTTTGCTGCAGGGACAATTGCTACAAGCCCTGGGGACAGCTGAGAGCAGAGGGCTCGGTGTCCCCTCAGAGCAGAGCTCAAACCCCACGGCTTGACAGCCCCAAAGGCATCCAGCAGCAGCCTCCCTGCAGGTAACTCCCTGCCTTGGGAGGTACCAGGATCCCAATTCCCCTGGCTGGAGTCGTGGCAGCAGAGCTGGCATTTATCAGCTCCCCTCCTGAGGGAGCAGCAGTGGCAGGGAAGGGGGACAGAACCAAACCCCACCCCTGGCACGGCCAGTGCAAACAGGGAAGTGCTTTGTCCCCATGACCCTGTTTTCAACCACAGGGCCGGCACAGGCATTGCACAACGAGCCTTTTAAAAATAAAACTTCTTTAAAAACACTGTTTTTTTTTTCTTTTACTTTTACATTATGAGAGGCTAAGTGAAAGCAGCTTTTTTTTTTTTTTTTTCCTTTTTTA
>VZRR01006865.1:45003-78937 GCA_013398015.1 Oreocharis arfaki | reverse complement strand
TTTTTTTTTTTTTTTGCCATATTTTGCTTTAAACCAATGAAACTTAATGTTTATAGCAGTCTAGGAGCTGGAAACCCAACTTAAGAAACACTTAATGTTTAGATCTACTTTGTGGTTGGAAAAAACAACTTTTTAAACGCTCCAGCAAGTGGAAACAGCCACCCCTTGTAAACAAATCTTTAGCATTAAGATATTTCTTAGCAGCGGAAAACCTTAAGTGCAGGGAGACGTATTTGTGAGGCATTTCAAAGTGATCAGAGGCCGCTGGCAGAGCCACGCTCTGTCAGCAGGGATGTCAATGATCGATGCAGATGAAAGAGTTTCCATCCAGGACGCTCGCTGCGTGTTTGTTTCCCAGTCCTTTACTGCATTACACACATCACTCACATCCACCTCGGGCTCCGCTTCAAGCCCACGTTACTCCAGTGTCGTGTTTTAGGGTCAGGGAAGTTAAACCAACACAAACAGCGAGGAGTCGGGCAGCAGAATGAGGAATATTGGTTGTTTTCTGCAAGTACAGTAAAATTTCCCAGCCGTGAGATAAAGCCTGCCAGATATTCCAGCGGTGACCTTGGAAAAATAATACAGCAACCTGCTCAGGCCGTGTTTTGCCTCCAAAACCTCGTTTCAACCCTGGTCATGTGCTCTGGAGCTGCTGCCCCGCCCGTGGGTTGAAGTGTCCCTGAGTTCAGCTATGCATGGGAAGGTTTTTTCCCCAAAGGAAGAGTGGAAGTCCCATCAGGACACGATTGAATGCGTCCGACCGGCTGCTGGCAGGGAAGTGGCAGGGATGAACTCAGAGGTCTTTTCCAGCCTTTGGGCTGTAAATGTGCTGCCTGGATGGGGCAGTGCCACTTCCTTGGGGAATGCTCCAGGTGGGACCCGGGGCTGCCCTGCTGCTGTCCCACCACGCCATGGGTGACAGGAGATCGGTGTCCCCTTCTCCCAAAAGTGGCCAAAACCAATTCCCCTTGAGGTGGGAATCTTTGTGCAGCCACCACTCACAGAATCACCCAAAAACTGGGAAAAGTTCCAGTTGAGGTGGGAATCTTTGCACAGCCACCACTCCCAAAAGCAGCCAAAAAGTGGGAAAACCTCCCATTGAGGTGGGAATCTTCATGCAGCCACCACTCACAGAATCACCCAAAAACTGGGAAAAGTTCCAGTTGAGGTGGGAATCTTTGAACAGCCACCACTCACAAGCAGCCAAGGTGGGAAGAGATTGGTGTCCCCTTCTCCCCAAAGCCGCCAAAAACTGGGAGGAGCTCCCATTGAGGTGGGAATCTTTGCACAGCCAGCAGTCACAAAAGTGGCCAAAGACGGGGAAAATCTTTTGCAGAGCTGGGAATTTTGCACAGCCACCAGTCACAAAATCAGCCAAGGATTGGGAAAAGCTCCCATTGAGGTGGGAATCTCTGCACAGCCCCCACTCCCAGCCATGGGAAGAGGTGGGATTTAACCAATGGATGCCGCGGCAGCGAGATGCCCGCGTGTCCCTCACCCCGAACGAGGTGCCCCGGTGCCAGCCGCTGCTGGTGAGGCTGGAGCAAAGCCGGTGTCCAGCACTCGGCTCCTGCTGGGTCATTTCCTTCGAAACAATTGGAGCTTTGATCCCGTTCTGTGAGCCAGGACCCGCCGCTGTTCTCACTGGGCGCCCTCGGCGGGGCTAAAAAAAACCCCCTCAGGCACCAACAATGAGCGCGGAGAAGCCGCTGCCGCTGACTCAGCCCCTGCCCCAGGTTAGGTAATTTCCTTGCATAAATCTCTTTCCAAGGAGGGCTCTAAGCAGACTTTAACCAGGACCAGACTTCTCTCCCCTGGATTTGATCCTGAGGAAATACCTGATAATAAACAAATACCTTGCTGGGATCCTCAGCCTTGCCAGGAATGACAGTTGATTTAAAAATCACTTCTTTTTTTTTTGTCATTTTTTTCCCTTCTGTTTTCTCACTTTATGCTTTAAAAAAAAAAAGAAAAAAAAAACTCCAAGGAAATTGTAACCATCCAGGGCTGGGAAGGTGCTGCAGAACAAACAAGCCCCAGCAAGGGCAGCATCCATGGTGGGATCTCATTTCAGTGCTGCGTGTCCTCACTTCCCAAACACCTCCAGTGCTGCTATTCCCTGCCTCATTTAAGGTTTCCATTTGGATTTGGACCAGCATTTGGACGTTTCCAGGATCCTTTTAAAGACAGCAAGACTCATCAAGCTTCAGCGATGCATCCTGTGGGAAGCTTGGGTACCTGGGGCTACGCCTTGGCTGCCCTTGAGTCTGATTTTTTAAGAAAATGCATCTGAAAATCAAACTCAAGGTGTGCAAAGGACTCTTACATCCTTATCAGCTTGGCAGAGTCCTCTGTGTGCGATTCCAGTTGGTCTCCCTGAACTTCCCCAGCAATTTCCCATGGAAAAAGGCAAATTTCCTGCCCCAGACTGCTGTCCCAGCTCACTCGCACACAGGCCAGTTCCAGGGATGGGTTGAGTTGGTTTTGACCCCATTGTCCATGCTGCTGTTGCAGTTTGTAAATTCTCAGAATGTGAAACTAAGTAGACTTGGGATTACGACCATAATGGTCCAATAATTCATGGAAAATCTGTTTATATTTGGTGGCCAGTGGGGAACAGCTGAGAAGAGGGAAATACGAGGTGCAGGGTGTGTGCCCCTCGTCCCAGTCCTGCTCCATCTGCTCTCAGGTCATTCCCTCGAGCAGGTGAGGGGGGGCTCTGCCATAGGTGAGGTCAATTATCCATGAGGATGTGTGGAGTTTTTACATCCCTGAAGACTTTTTCTGGCTAGAAAAAGCTTCAGCCAAGCTCTGAAAGAATGGCTGTGCCTCTGCCATGAGGTATAAAGACATCAATGCCTTCTGCTTGCTGCAATTTTTGGGGTCTTTCATATTCCTTTTTTTCTGCTGATGCAAGGCAAAGGTTAATTTTTTTTTATCCATGGTTTAGGGGTTTTCTGAGGAGAGAGGGGCCATTTTCTGGACTTCATGTGAGAGCTGCTGGTGTTCATGACCAGAAACCCTCTTGGAAAAGCAGAGTCTTGCAAAAGAGCCTCCCCTGGGGATCAGCCAAACGGTTCAGGAACTTGCTCTGGGATACCTGAATTGTGTCATGTGCAGTCGTGTCCATCAGCAAGGCACAACTGACATCACCTGCCAGGAACTCAGCCTTCATCTGCAGATCAGAAAATTGCCTACAACTGTGATTTGAGTCAAGTTTTTAGTTCTGACTTCCTGTGCTTAACCCTTGGATCACTCCTGGCGTTTCGTGTCACTGCAGTGGCCGTGTCGGTGCCTGGGAGATAAAGTTTCCTCGAACAAATGATTTATTATTCTCTCTAAGGGATTAACAGAGGTGTTTAAACCCCTGTGGTTGTATCTGCTTTGAAGATTAGGGGGATTTTGGAGCAGTGATATCACTGGGCTTCAATGCAATTTATGTGGTGGTAAAAAGACATGAAACTGGGAGGGGATGTCAGCGTGATGGTTGGGGTGGGTGGGGGTGTTGTGTCTGTCTGAATCCTGCCCAGAAGTGATCCCACTATCAGGGCTGAGGAACTGGACTCTCTTTGATTTAAATCAAGTTCCCTTTATAAATATCCATACCAATGCCTTGAAATTCAGTGGAGTTTGCATCACACTGGATGGGAGTGGTAAAACCTCCCTGGCACAAACTCTGTTATGTTTCTATCAAAGATCCAGCCTTTATCCTTTGATTTGCCTCTGACAATAAAGATAAACCCCACATTTCTGAGACCAATTTCATTCCCAACAGTATTTATGTATCTAAGAGGTTTCCCTGACAGTACATAAAATTAAAAGAAGAATCATTTAGGAAAAAACATATCAGTAATGTAATCCCTCATTTGGGCCTGTGCCTCAATTACATCTATTTCATTCTGACTTTCTGCCCAGGTTCCAGTGGAAAATTCTTTTTTTTTCTCCATTTGAAAAAAAACCCACTTCTTTCCCTGAAGGCAACCAGAGCAGAGCTTTTCTTTCTCTCTCCCTGTTTTATCCAACTATGGGCACTGTGTTTTTTACTTAATTCTCTTTCTCTCCTAATCTAGTTCTATACCTTCTGGTAAGATGCTCTTGGTGATATTTTAGGTTGATCACAGCCAATTCCAGATTTTTTTTTCCCTTTCTTTGCTCACTAAAGCTCTGGGCTCAAGCACGTTGGTTTAGGAGTTGTTTGCAGTTATGGCCAGGTCTTTCCTTCCTCTAAATCAATGCTGAGTTCAAGATAAAGTTTGTGCTTTTGAATTTTGCCTCTTAGATGTCACCACAGCTCTCAACAACTGCTGTGCTCCCTGAGCAAGCAAACACCCAGGTTTAAAAGAACAACCACTTGCATTTTTCTTTAATGCTTCCAAAAGAAAAAAAAAAGCCATGTTTAGATTGATTACTGGGGATGTCTCCCATAATCATTAAAAGCAGTTTGAAAGCCAAGAAAGCTCTAAGTAATTGCTGCAGGGTTGCCAGGTCTTGTCTGTGCTGATTGAGAGCAGAGGAGTGCTCGGGGTGCCTGCGCTGGGTGATCTGAGCAGGGCTCGGAGGTGCTGCGAGGAAAAGCTCCACCACACCCTTTCATCCCCTCCAAAACAAACATGAAAGCAAGGAGAAGTGGATATCTTTGCTATTGCTTTCCATTGTGCCTTTTTGAAGATGTGATATACGAAGATTTCCTGTAATTACATGTAATAGCTGGAGGGGAAACAGGGGGGAAGACAGCGAATGAAAGTCAGAGAAATTAATTCATTTAAATCTGTCACTAAGTCTCTCACGAGCCAACCTGTAAATAACTCCGCAGTTGAAGCAACTTTGTTTGCATAACTCAGCTCAAACCCCAAAAAGCTCAGGGACCCAGTGTTTTTCCCCTCACTCCTTGCACATGAAGTGCTATTTGAGCCACTGAGGGTCTGTAAAGCTGCCTCTGTGGCACAGCACCAGGGCTGCGGGGATGAAACAGCTCCCCGTGCCAGCAAACGGGCCTAAAATTAGCACCGAAGAGACTGGACTGCCGAGTGCTTCATTCCCTTTTTCCTTTCACAACAGGGCTGGATTTTTGGCTGCTGAGCACCAGTTAATAACATCAGCCTGTGGTTCCTGGGCCGTTTAACAACGCAGAGCGGAGCACCTTTCGTTCGGGAGATGAATGATCACGGCCCTCTCTCCTCCCTCCCAGCACCTCCACCTCAGTTATCCCTCTGGGATGGCTGGATGGGGTTGTTCAGGAGCCAGTGGTCTTTGAGCTTTGCCATAATCATCTGCAGATGGTGGGAGAAGGTGGCTGTGACAGAGTGGCTCCCTGGCATCCACCCGCGAGGCACCGTGGGGCTGCGTGAGCTGTGAGGAGTGTTGGGGGTGGCAGTGCCACCATGGATGGGCTTGGGACACCTTGTGGGCCACGTCCCACCTTTCCTTCCTGTGGGAGAGCAGGGTGGTGGTGCTCCTGGTGGGAAAGGGTGGGGAGAGCCCAGCAGGAGCAGATCCCAGAGCCTCGTGTGTGGCTGGGCAGTGCAGTGGCATTCCTCTGTCACCATGGGCTGTGCAGAGGCCTGGGCACCTCCAGAAGCTGCTCCCACCCATCCTAATGTAGCTGTTTGAGGTTGGATGGCTCCTCTGCAAGTCCATCTCTTTGCTCTCTACGTATATCATGGACTCGACTCCCAGGCACAGGATCCAGCCCGTGGACAAGCACGGGAGCTCCCTGAGGAGCAGATCCTGTCCTGTCCCTGTGGGATGTAGGTCCTATGGGCTCTCCAGCACCTTCTGATCTTCACACAGGTTGTGCTTGATGCCTTCAGAAGGTGGAAACACAAACATCAGCTGATGACTTCAATGGTCCTTGTGGGTCTCTTCCAGCTCAGGATATTCCATGATTTTGCGATGGAGCAAGGCAAGCTCTGAGCAAAGAGGTGACTTTGGGGTCAAGGAAAATGCAATCCAGAGAACAGGAGGAATGGAAGGACAGAGGCAAAGCGCCACTGATTTTTCATCAAGGGCTCCAGCATCGATTGCTGTTTCACAGCAGAATTTCAAAAAACGCATCACAGGAAGTTCAGGTTCTGGAGAAACAGCCAGAGCCAATTTCTCTTGTACTTATCCCATGGAAAATCCTGCCAGTGTCTCATGTCCTGGGAGACTGAGCTGATCCCCACTGGCCCAGCTTGTCTGGAGGTGTTTCTGCAAGCCTGACCTACTAATTTTGGGGGTTTTGTTTGTTTATTGTTATTTCACAGCAAATCCTTCCCTCTCCTATGACAGTGAGGCATTGGGCCGGGCAGCACACAGGGAATGGAGAAATTCCATGCCATTGTTTTCAGGTGGGCCAGGCAGAGGTTCTTCACTGTCAGCTTTTCACTTTATTGGATATCACCAGGAAAAATAACAGGAGAAATTATAATCCAGCTGAAGCCCAGATGAACAGCAGCAAAATTCCACACATCCAGGTTCTCCAGCAGATTTAGAAGTAGCCAAAGGCCCTGTTTGCTTTAGTGAACATTTTCTAAATCTCTAAATCTCTTGGAGGTTTTCAATCCCAGAACAACTCCTGAAGTACAGGGACGCTTCTCTTTTTTAACCTCATCAACCATTCCCAGCACAGATTTGTTCTGGGGAGATCTGAGAGGCTGCCTCAGGTTCAGATAAGTGATGGGGACTTGGCATCTTTGTCCTGCTGAATTCATCCTCCAAATTCAGCTCAGCCACGGAGACCTCATAAATTTTGATGGGGCTGATGAGAACCAGGGGATGTTTCACAGGAGGAGGAATTCTGACTCCAACATTCCACCTCCGGGTCAGACAGAGCAGTGTCATAACACAAGAATAGCCCTAAAATTTTCCATCATTTAAGGACGGTGTCAGCTCTACTCAAATAGGAATAAACTTTTTAGGGGGTTTTTTGTGTCCTAAATAAGTGTGACCAAATCTATGCTTTGGCAACAGCAATGCTGCACTCACTGCAAGATGATTTCTGCTGGTAACACTCTAAAATCACCCCACATAAAATCTTCTGAAGATTTGGCTTCTAATGGAAAAAAAGCCACCATATTCCCAAATTTATTAAGAGATTCCTGAGTTTCTTACTGGCTTTTTACAGGGGTTAAAGGTTGATCAATATTTTAGACAACCTACAGCCCATTTCAGCTTGAGTGTGTCTGGAATGATGCGTTCCAGAGTTAATGTGGGGTGAGGGGTGCAGGCTGGAAAGCTGCAAGTGAAGTTCAGCTTGTTATTAGAGGGCTGAAAATATATGGAGGGCAAATCTATCATATTCATTTTCCACATGATTTCAAAGAAAAAAAAAAAAGAAGAACCACTTAGAGTTAAAGCTCTGAAAAAAAGATCACCTCTAATTCCATAAGTTATGGGCCTATAAATCAGTCAAATAATACAGAGCTGGCCACCAGGCAAATATATCTTCGAGCAGCAATAACTGAGAAGGGAGATTCTCTTATTCAAGGGTGGTTCATAATTCACTGTAATTGGTGGGAAAGTGAGAGCTGAGACAACTTAATTCATCCACAATTGCCGATGTTATTACTGCAGAGTAAAAATAGTGAATGCGATGAAAACCATCTGGTGGCAACAGAAACCATCGCTGGTCAAGCACCAGCTTGGGGCAGGGGGATGTTGTTTGAAAGTGGAAGCTGGCGGGTTCCAGCTCAGGTATAAAGCCCATTTTTAATAAGAATAGTGGCACCCACGTGAAGAGTCTCCTCAGGTGTCTTTACCTGATTTTTGTGTTTTCACAGAGTTTTGAGGCCTTGCCCATGAGCTGTTAGTGTGGTGTGGGTGACCAGGAGACAGGGCTGTGAGGAGGAACTCCTGAAACTCCAGAGGAAAAAAAAATCCTCCCAGCTGGAGTGTCTTGAGCTGGAAGGTGGCTTTTAAAGGGGGATTATCAGCAGGGTTGGCACGAGGGTGGCACCGCCTGTCTCACCCCAGGGTCTGCTCAGCTGCCAGGATCAAGAAAAGACAAAACCCAGAGCTCCTTTCTCAGTGCTTTGAATGTCACTGGAGAGCAGAGTGGGACATTTTCTGGGACTGACTGTGGGATCACAAGTTTTAAAAAGCCCCTTTTTAGGGGCTCTTGGGCGGCAACACTCCCCCGAGTCTCCTCAGAACTTCAGATCAAACCTCTGCCAAATCAAACCTTTCCCCGAGCATCCACGAGGCCTTGGATTAAAACACTTTATGTTTTAATCTCCAGCCAGAACAGGAACCAAAGGGAATAAAAAAAAAGAAAATACGATCCTTGCACGTGGTTTTTGTGGGAGCAGCTGAAGCTGGTGCCTGGGGGAGCCCATCCCAGTGGGATCCGAGGTTGTGACTGGGAGCACTGGGTGTCCTGACGTGGGTGTGGGGGTGTTTGTGTGAGCTCAGACCCTGCTCCCGAGCCTCTGGGGGCCTGTCTGTCAGCACTGCTCTCAAATGTGTGTCCCCACATCAAAGCCCTGCTGGCTTCCCACTCAGGGAAACAAGGCAAAGCAGATTTCTCGCTGCATGCTCTTTATTTTATCGTGTTTTTAATGTTTGATTGATTCCTTTTTTTTTCTAGGAGAAAGCCTGAGGGGATGATTTGTTTTATCAGGAAATGAGAATGAATTTACTGGGGTGCTGTCTCAACGCTGGTTCATTTTCACTCCACAGTGCCCCAGAGCGAGGGCTGAGGCTGCTGACGGAGCTGGGACAAAGCTGCTGCTCTGGGAAAGGTTCTGCTCAACTCTGCAGGGATGGAGGGACTTGTAAGGGGGCTGCTGTTGCTAGAAAATGAGTATTTTTAGACAAAAAGTGTCCCAAATTGAAATAACTAAAATCAAACTGCACTTTTTTAGAAGTTTCTTCACACTCTCCTCCCCTGCCTTTTTGGAGAGATGAGGCTGAGCTGTTGGTGTGGCTGAAATTTCAGTGACTGTCTCACAGACTGCCTAGAGATCCCACTGCCTTCAGGACTCTTCCTTGCTCATGGATGCTCGTGGATTTACAAAACATTTCTGATTCATGGTGACATTAGCAGTCATTAGTGCCAAAAGTGATCCCCGAAATCATGGAATCGTGGAATGGTTTGGGTTGGAAGGGATCGTAAATCTCATCCAGTGCCACCCCTGCCATGGGCAGGGACACCTCCCACGGTCCCAGGGTGTTCTAACCATCCTGGCCTTGGACAATTCCAGCGATGAGGGACCCCTAAATGTGGTCACCCTACAGATTTTAAACTGAAAACTGAAGTGACAGCAACACCAGCCCCTACTGAATACCAGGAGGAAACCTACAAATCCCAGCTTTATGCAGTTTTATTTCCCTTTGGGCTCAGGTGTGCAGGCTCAGTGTTCCTGAGCATCACTGCCCGTCCCCAGTGATGTCACAGAGAGTGACAGCAGCGAGCCCCGCACTGCCAGGGCTCACTAACGTGGGCAAGCTCAGCACCAGCTTAGTCACAGAGAGTAAAACAGCCCTTCAGAAGGATTCTGATCAGTGCTCAGGAGTGAATCACAGCAGAGATAATATCCAAAGCAATTCCAGCTGGAAGGGCAGGAGTTACTGGCTGTGAGCACAGCCCGGGCAGGAGCGTTTGCAGGGACAGACAGGAACGTGTCCCCTGCTCCTCAGCTCTGGCTCTGCATTTGCTGAGTTATTTGCACAATAAACCAGGGGGAAAGGTGGCAGCCACCCTTGGGGACAGGATTGGAGCTGAGATTGCCTCAGCTTGGGGGGGCTCAGACAGAGGGGAGGTGTGATTGCATCAGGAGTCCAGTGCGGCTTCATTGACCCCTCTCCAGTTCTCCACGTGCCTAAAGATATTCCACTCACAGGGAACTCTGAGATGCTGCAGTTCCTGACTTGAACATTCATTCTTTTTTTATAAGGACTCAGAAAAACGGCTCTTCAGCCATTTGTCACTCTTCATCCAGTGAGAAAGCTGTAGGGGATTTTTGGTGTACATCCACAGACCCCTGACCTGGCACCAATTACTCAATCTGCAGCAGCACCAACTTCTGGAGTTAAAAGGTGCAGGAAATTTGAAAGATGCCAAGTCTGTCCCAGTTTAATTCCATTTTTTTCCCATGGACTGCAGTGGCAAGGACCTTAAAGAAGAGCCTGACTTCTTCCAGCTCGAGACAGAGGATCTGCCATAAAACTTCAGAGAAAGATGGGAAAAAAGAGGAAAAAAGTGAGAATGAGCCAGGGGATGAGGGAGTTAAGGGACCTGCAGCTTGAGCTGCTCTCGAGGGAGACAGGAAAGCAGCAGAGATTTGGCAATGAGCACAGATCCCAAAAATTAGATCATAGCACATAATTATCCTCCAAGCTGCTCCTGGTGCCAACACCTTAATATCTGTGATTGTTACATTTTGGAGTCATGTCGGAAATGCAGCGTTTCAATCAATCGCATTCCCATGCCCGGGCGCTCCGTGTCACTGCCCGTTCCACAATAAAGCCTACCTGGCATTGTGTAGGGAATGAGTAACAATTCCTGTGCTGAAAGGGAAGAGGGAGAAACACCAAGAACTCTCTCAGGCGCTGAAGTCAGCGGGAGCTGGCGGGGCTGGCACAGCTCCGTGCCCGTGACTCAGTCCCTTGGCTCCTGCGCCAGCCTCGTCCTGCCACTGCCACCCCACGTCCTCCCACAGCAGCTCTGGGAGCTGCCCAGCCCCTAAACTGCTCCAAAAATGTCCACAGGGTTTGTGTGGAGCTGCCTAACTCCTGAAGTCCTCAAAAAGGTGTCCACAGGGTTTGTATGGAACCGCCTGACGCCTAAACTGCTCCAAAAAGTGTCTGTAGGGTTTGTGTGGATCTGCCCAGCTCCTGAATTCCTCAAAAATTGGGTTTGTAAGGAGGTACCTGACTCTTAAACTGCTCAAAAAAAATGTCCACAGGGTTTGTATGGAGCTGCCCAGCTCCCAAATTCCTAAAAGAGTTTTCCACAGGGTTTGTGTGGAGCTACCCAATTCCTAAACTGCTCCAAAAAGTGTCTGTAAGGTTTGTGTGGAGCTGCCCAACTCCTAAATTCCTCAAAAAGGTGTCCACACGCTTTGTGTGGAGCTGCCCAACTCCTAAACTGCTCAAAAAGTGTCTCTAGGGTTTGGCTGGGCACCTAAACATCTCCAAAAAGTGTCCATGGGCCTTGTGTGGAACTGCCCAACTCCTAAACTGCTCCAAAAAGGTGTCCATGGGGTTTCTGTGGAGCTGCAAGCCTGCAAAACTGCTCCAAAAAGCGTCTGTGGGGTTTGTTGAATTGCATCTTCCCTTCAGGAGCACACTCAGCTCCTCTAAATCCCTTTTCCAGGACTGACTGAATGCCAGTTGTTCCTAAAAAGGTTCATTGCACAAATTCCCTCCAGCTCCCAGGATTGCAACCAGCAGAGGGCATGGGCAGCCACTGCCATGCATTGCAATGCCCAAGGCCAAAAAGAGGGATTTTAGGGCAAAAAAAACCCCAAAATACCAGGAGGGGTTCATCCCCCTGTGATGGCACCTGGAGCAAACTCTGCCTCATCCTCACTTCCCTCCCTGCCCCTGCCCAGCCTGGCGTGGAACAACCACGAATGAACGGAACGACTCTCAAGTGTGATGGCAAAAACACGGAAGTTCTCCGTGGCACTGAGCTGGAGGTTAAAGATGTTTTGCCTGCAGAGATGCTCGAGGTGCTGGTGATGCCAAGAGCTCCCTGAGAGTCCACCTGAGAGTCCTCGAGGAGCCGGGGCTCTGCTGAGGCCCAGCCGCTCCAAGCTCCTGTGCCTCCAGCCAGGAAAAGGTGGCAGCGTGGTGGGGCTGAGCGTGTGGTGATTAAGGGCAGGACATGCCTTGGGATTGAGGATTTCTCTCTCTTTTTTCTGAAGTTCCTGTTTATAGGTTGACTGTATTTCCCCAGCGTTTGAACTTCTTCCTCGCGCCGTTCCTCCGCTGCTGCTGACACTGAGGGAGGATTAAAAAGCTTCCTCTGAGCAAATCTCCTTATTTAAACGAGCTGCTGCTGTGCCCTGCAGGCACAACCCCACCAATAAATGTCATTTTGCAGGGGGCAGGATGCAGGCAAAGACCTTTCCTGGCATCACCACCACAGGCTGGGGCCTTCTCCTGCTGCACGAGGGCAAAGCTGCTGTGCAGAACAAGAATGTGGAGATTTGAACTCTTTTTCCACAAGAGAAAGAGGCTGAGCACGGCTGAGAATCTGGCTCCAGACCAGGTCCCAGAGTGGAGCAAAGCCAGCGTGTCCTCACCCCCAAAGTGCCCTGCCTTGCCTTCCTTGGTGCCTTGGGTTTTCACTTTTATATTTTCAAACCCTGCCCTGCCTGGTGTGTCCCTGTGCAGTTCCTTGCAGTCTGTGAGCTGCTGCTCTCTCAGGCCACACAGACACAGCAAACCCTCTCCAGGCCTGCCCTCCAAGGACACCCGGCCTGTCCTAGGCCCAAAATGGAAACCAACATCTTGGGAAGGGGGGTGAGCTTGGGGAAATTCCATCATTAACTGAAGTTTAATTGGAGAATTAACCCTGATATGCAGACGAACCAAACTTATAAAAGTGTGAAGAACTCCTGACTCGTTGTCCATCTTGGGATCCTTTTTGGCAGGAGCTTCTGCTTCCCCAGGGTGTGCCTTTGAAGGCCTCTCAAATAAATATCCTTTATTCCCTTACTCCTGTCTAGTCTCTGTTTCTAGGTAGCCTCTCAAGGCATCATCCTCACCTGCACAGCTCCCAGCCAGCCCTCCAGTCACCTGCCAGCCTCCCAGGAAAGATTTTTATGAAGGATTTGGCATAAAAGATTTTTTTAAAGTTTATTCCGTGTTGTTGCACCGGTCACTCAGACTCGGAGCGGTGTGAAGGTGGCTGGGTGAGCTCAGGAGATCAGAGAGGTTCAGCAGCACTGTGACGGAGGGATAAAAGAAGGCGAGGATGATGCCTTGAAGTCGTGATGGTTTGTGGGCTAATTAATCAATCCCTTTGCTCGATTAGCAACCTTTCCCACTGCAGGAATCCTCGCCCCTGCGTGCTCTGCTCAGACAGGTGCCTGTGGTAGGAGCTGAGAGGAGCTCCCTGAGCACCCCAACCACCCCGGGGTATCTCGCTGAGCACGAGTGATTTGTTCGTGGGGCGGTGTAAACACCACCAGCTGCAGCTGTGCGGCAGATCCGAGCGCTGGGGCTGCCTCAGAATTCCTTCAAGGTTGCTGGTAGAGCAAAGAGGGTGAGGACAGGCTGGCTTTGCTCCGCTCCAGGAGCTCAGAGCATCGTCCCATCCATGCAGAAAGCCACCAGCCTCTGCTGCTTGTCTCAGAACCCCATTTTAGGGAGTATTTGGGATGAAGCCCAGCTCTGCCCCAGCACTCAGGGGTCTGGCTGATCTCTGGCAGCAGAGCTGCTCCAAGGCCACGCTGTGCCCTGCCTGCACAGGTGGACAAGCAGCCTGTCCCCGCAGCCCCCGGTGACCCTTCCAGTGTCACAGGGTGGGCCATGCCCCCGCTATCCCATCCAAAAATACCCTACAGACGTCCAGAGCCTCGGAGCAATGAGGTGACTTCATAGGGGCCACCACAAAGCCCAGGGTCTAAAAGCTTCCCTCTCAAAAAGCCTCCCTGCTCTGTCCTTCACGAAGGAACACGCACTTTGTTTGCTCCATTCACTTCCAAGAACTGTTTCCGTTCAATGGAGGGTTGAGTGGTGCTTCAGCTTATTTTTACTGAGTGGCTCCAAGCCCTGGAGTGGCTCGAGCCTGCTCTGTGTTTGTCCTCGCTCAATGCTTCACAGCACCGTCAGGGCAGCAGATGCTTTGCAAACTGCTTTAAAGAGAGATCCGGTGCCACGGAAGAGTTTGAAAGCTGCAGAGGGCAGGCAGGGCTCACAGAACATCGTGTACCATTGTATCCCCTTTATCTTTTCCCTGGGTTCGTCTTTAAACCCATTGTTTCCCTCAATTCAAGTTGTTCGGAACTTTGGCTGTGAATGGCAAAGGCAGGGGTAGGGGGAGGGCACAGCTCGGGGCCAGCTCTTTCCACTCGCACTTTGGGAAGGGTCCGGGTTGTCACAGCCCTGTCCCCCAGCTGAACCGTGGGCGTTTCCCCTCTGGCAGCCCAGCATCCCCATGGAAAAGGGGCTTATTTGGGGTGGAAAGGTAGTACAGAGCCCCTTGAAAGAACGGAGTCTTTTAATCCAAGGGAAAACAAAATCCATCCAATTGTGAGTCGCTGTTTTCCTCCCCTTCTCCTCTCTCATCCCTCCCCAATTATTTTCTGCCTGATGACCTCACAGCCGAGGCCCTGATGGGTTTTATTTGTCATTCCAAGACACTTCATTTACATCAGCAGGGCTGGTGGCTCAATGAACGCCGCTGGCGAGCACAGGTCCCCATGATCTCGCCAGTGTGCTGTTTTCCAGGGATTTATCCCTTCGATCTGTGTTTGTCTGGGGATGGGGAGAGCTGGGCCAGACCTCAGAGCCGTGTGGGGATGGGAGGTGTTGGTTTCACTGGTACAGACAGAGGACAGCTCTGCCCAGGGGTGTTCCAGCAGCTGGGCTGGGGGTCCGGGAGGCAGTGGAGCTGTTTGGAGGAGAATCCACACGGGATCAGCAGTTTTCCCTGGTGAAAGGAAGAGTCAATCCAGCACTGACATCCCTGCTGCTGTGAAACAGCTCTGGGTGCTGCGGATTGTTGGGAGCTTCCTCCAGTGACAGCAAAGGCCAGCAAGTGACTGAATGAATGAATGAATGAATGAACGAATGAATGAATGGCTTCTTTATCTGCTGTGCGTGCCCATGGGCTTGCCTAGATAACATCCATGTTTTCAGTTATATTCCTCATCCACACGATAAAACTTTAAGCCAGGCTTGGTGGAACTGCTCCTTCCAGGACAGGGATGTCTGAGGTTTGCTCTTTTTTAATCCCCTGATGTAAAACCATCATATTTGGACATCTGTCCATCCTAACCCAGGTCAAGGGAACCCTCTGGAGATGGACCCCAGCCCCATGTGAGATGTTTGCAGCTCATGGTCAGCACCCAAAAAGCTGAATTCCCAGGAATGTGTCATTAAAAGGCCTTGGGGGATCTCCAGAACAGAAGATGGGAGAAAGAAATGGGAAAAAGTGGAAATGGGAAAAAGTTTTGCTAAACTGGAGCAAAGCCTGGCTTGGGTCTGAGGAGCTCTGTGCCAGGAGCTCCTGCCCAGCGCCACCGTGCAGATGGGAACAGGGTAGAAGTTTTTGCTTGCTAAGGGCCATGTGAAAAGCTTGATTTTTGACTCTGCCAAAGACAGGATGGGAATCCTCTTATGAGGATTAAACTTTCAGGGAAAAAAAGATATTTCTCTTCTAAGAAAAGCTGTGCACTCGGTGTAATGTGGGTAATTAGTTCTAAAACACCGGGCAGCCAATTCCACTGCCGGGGTGAGAAGCAGATAGAGGCAAATTCGGTGAATTTGCTGTGATTTGGGCTCAATCTTTCATCCATAACTTCTGATTAAGTTCTATTTTCCTGATAGGATTATCAGTTTAGCCCTTTATTCTGCCACTGCACAATCTTTCCCAAACTGCTCAGCTCCTGATCCTGTGCATCCCTTGCTGCTCAGCACAGAACATAATTTTGGCCAGAGGCCAGTGCCTTTTCCCAATGACATGGGGGAAATTTGGATTTCACCTCGATTACAGAATCTCTTTGCATTCTCTGATTTATTGCATAATGGAGATTTGATCCTCCTCTGGAGTCAGCTGAGCGATTTCCAGGGGCTAACAGTTGGATCCCCCACTTCTTTGGTTCTGCTTCCAAGACGGGGTGGGCTTTTATGGGGTATAAAATCCAAACACCAGCTCTAGCCATTGGATTTTGCTGCACAATCCTTCCTGTGCATTGGTGGAAGTGCTCTCTGAGGGGTTTGGAGCCTGTGGTGCTGTTTTTAGCATGGTAAAACCATGGTGAAAGAAGGGCTCGGACATGGAGAGCTGTGAGGAGGTGACAGAGCTGCTCCAAGAGCCCCAAAAACCAAGGGACAAAGCCTGGCAGAGCGTGGGGGTTCTTGTGAACGCTGCCCTACCTCACTCCCTGCAGTGACCCCACCTCCCAAGGGGGCAGATGGCCCTGCCGAGACACCCTGAGTGACAAGGACGTGTCTCCTGCAGGAGGAGGAGGAGGAGGAGGAGGAAGGTGTGCAGGCAGAGTGCGGTGCCTGCTCTGAGCCCGGGAGTGCTGAAACCATCTCATGCAAACGGCCTCGTGCACTAATTTATGTTAACGAGCTTATCAACAGCGCTTCCACATCCCCTTCAGAGGCAACAGCAGCAGTGACAGATGCAGTGGGTGGGGTTTGGGGGGGTCTGGGCATGCCCTCCCTTCGCAGTGCCACTGGGTGCTGAGGGGGTGCTGTCCCTCGCCCTCCTCCATCCTCTGCAGTCTCTGGGTCCAGCGCTTGGGAGCAGAAATCCAATTTCTCGAAGAACAAGTCACATCTGGAAAACAGGGAAGCTGGGGTTTTTTTTTTCAAGGAATGGTGTCTGAGATGAGGCACTGCTGCCTTGCCAAGGGATGTGTTCCTAGCTCACAACTAACCCCAGGCCAGCACCCCTTACTCCATACTGACTCGGAGCTTCTCCCGAGGTGGATCCAGAGGTGAGAGCCAGGAGGGGTTGTATAACACAGCCTAGCTCCGAGGCAAGAGGAAGTGCCAAGCAAAAAACTCTTCCGAGAACACCAAAGTCCATCAAGCGCTTAACGGGCAAGTCGATGCAGCCCTGGAAGTCAAAGCTTCCTCCTCATCTCTGCCATAATTCCCTGAGTGCCCATCCCTCTGGCAGCCGCTGGCGTCACACGGGCACCGATCAGTCACCAGGAAGAGCTGAGCACTTGCTGGAGATACACAAACGATGACAGCAGATGCCCACGGTGCCTTTGATCCGCGCTCTGTGTTTAGTTTAGGGAGTTTATTCCTCGGCTCAGTGGCATGCGGGAGGCCTCGCTGAGGCTGCTGGTGACAGAGGAGCTGTGGGCGCAGAGCCTGTCCCAAGGACACGCACTAAACAACGAGGGACTGTGCTGAAAACATTTCCTGCCTCAGCCAGGGGCTCTCAGACCGGCAAAGTGACTGTCTGGGAGTCATTTGGAGGAACTCTAGCAGCGAGTGCAGGATCAGTGTGTAACTCCTCCAGACTCGGTTTGTATTTCAGTATCCAACAGACAGCCTCGTCTCCCGGGAAGTTTGCAGCCTGCACAGAGAATATGGCATAGCAAGAATGTTTCCGAGGAAAATCCTGTCATCCACCAGCTCCTCGGTGCATCTGTTCAGCCACCAGCCAAACCACCCCACTGCACCCACAGCCGGGGGTCTCAGTGTCTCTGAGAGCCCTCATGGACTCCTCATCTCAGGCTTGAAAGAGATCAATCCCTCAGCTCAGCAATTCCGGCTGAGTGACACATTTCCAGCCTGGGACAATGAGATGCTTAGCCCAGACTTGCTGTGTGCAAGGGTCTCACACACAGCTATACACACACGTGTTTACCAGCCTTCGTGTGCTAAATGCTTTCTAAACTCCTGCCTGTCAAGGAGCTGGCTGAGCTGCGAGCAGGATTCCTGTCTGATGGCTGCTCGATGTGTGCCAACAGCTCCCTCTGGGTTTTTTGTCTAAGATTTACTTCAGCCGCGGGAAAAAAGTCAAGCAGCGCCTTTGTTCCCAGAAGAATTTTTGGCAGCCAGAGCTCCGAGCATGACCCGTCCGGGTTGCTGGGTCTTTACATCAGCCCTCGGGGCCAGCATAACCTGGAGAGAGGAGAGGAGAGGAGAGGAGAGGAGAGGAGAGGAGTTCTGTAATGGAAGCCGCTGTGACTTTGTGTCTGGGAAGGAGGCAAGTGTCAGTCCTTGGGATGCAGAGGTTTTTCGGGCAGATGCATCCCTAGCAGAGATCCCTGCAGCTTTCCAGGGCTCCATGGAGCCTCCTGTTGCATAACCCCAACAGTCTGTGCTGGAAAGCGCCTCAAATTCCCCCTCTGCTAAACACAAAGCATCAATGACCTCAGTCCTTGGCCGTCCCACCCATCTCCAGCAGCAAATGTTAGAGGGAAGAGCATCTCGGAACCGGTCCCGTAATTTATGAACTACCACAGCTGATTTTACAGCTACTAAAATACAGCAAAGCTCCAAACAACAGCTGGGTGAGCTGACTGAGCACAGAATGGGAGCCAAAAGTAGGAGACACATGGACGGGGGCTGAGGTGAGCACCAGGCAGAGGTTGAGCTGCAGTCCTGCAGCCCGGATTTGAAGGCTGACACATTTATGCTGAAATTCACCAGCTGAGAGTCTGGTGCCGTGGGTTTTTTACAGCCACCAGTGTTGATAGGATCAGATCTCTGATAAGAGGTGGCTGCTCCATGTCTTTGTTCATTGGAAAGAAAGAGCTGACCACTCTGGAAAAATCCTGTGGAGTCTGGTAGAAATGGGACTGAGCTGCCATGGAAATTTAATAGAGTCATATGCAGAAATTACTGTAAATAGTTGTAGAATTTAATAAGTGCTTTTATGCTTCCTGTTGGGTTATTTTTAACACTCTGGTAGAATTCCATAGTGGGATATGGTTATGTATTAAATTTTAACAGTTGTTTAAAAAAAGAAGCTGTTGAACAGTATCATTTTCTATTAGGTTATACGGGATGCCTCCATCAGGAGTGTTTTTCTGCTTCCAAACAAAGCCCGAACAGATTTGAACACTGTACATGAGCAAAATAATCCCAGCTCAGGGAAGATATTAATGAAATCCAGGCGGGAAATATGTGCAGGAAGCTGCCGTAATGTTTCTATTTCCAACTTCAGTTCACACAGGTGAATTGAAGAGCAAACTAAGGTTCACCACATCCTAATTGTATTTGGGGGCACTGTCAAGCCCCCAAACTCTGAGATTTCCCTTAAGGAAATCTTTTTGATCCCTATCTTCTTCTGCGATCAAGGAGAAGTTTTCCTGCAATTTGAGGAGGCTGGATACATTTCATGCCGGTTTTTAATCTAACCCAATGTGGTCCAGATGAAAATCCTTCATGAAGTTCAGCGATGAAGCTGGGTAGTGTTGCATCCTGTAGGCTTTGTCCTCCAGGAAAACATCTGAGGCTGCTCTGAAGATGTCCATTGCTTCTCTCCTCTGGCTGTGTGATTAATCACTGTGGTTTCTGCAGGACTAACATGGTCATGTCTCATTAGCTCCCCTTGGCCACCACACATTCATTAGTCAGGCATCATCAGACCAGCTCTGCTTTTAAGGACTGTGGGAGGTTTGCACAAATCCTGCCCAATTTTCCCCCGAGTGCTTGGGGCTGGTGGTGGAGTTCAGGTCCCTCTGGGAAAGGGGTGAATTGTTCTCTTCACGCTCATGAGCTGAGCGTGCCAGGATGAAGAAACACTGAGGAGGATGTGGTCAGCTGCAAGGGTCATGTGAGCTGCTCCCAGTGTTTGGGGTGGGTAAATTCTGGCAGGATTTAGGCAGGAGAAGATTTGCTGATGAAAGGGGAACGCTGAGGAGAAGATCTCCAGGTGAGGGTGTCACCACACCTTCAAGGTGTCACCACATGTCCCCGAGCCTCGATACATCAGGAGCTGAGTGTCTCCCCCACAGGAACTTCAATTTTGGGATCTGAACTTCTGAGTTGGCTCCTTCCAGCCACTCCCCAGCTGTGCTCAGGTGCCGTGGGCAGCTTTGGTGCCTGAGCTGGAGGTTCTTTAGGCTGGAAAGGGAAGGGCACCGTGAGAGATGGGCAAGAGCAGGGATCTGTGGCCAGCATTCTGACTTTTCCAGGGAGCTGCTCCAGTGCCATGGGCCATGCAGACATTTTTCCTGCTGCAGATCCTGTCTCCATTCATTTCTCATGTTGGGACTACTCCTTCTGACTCCACTTCCTTATCTAAACACGTTGCGTGCTGACGAATCCAGACAGGGTGTTCTCTTTTTTTAGCTCCAGAAGGAAAGGCTCATGAAACGTGTTGCCAGTCTAAATCATTCCATGACTTGCCTACATTTCAAATGAACTGGAGGAATATCAACAAACACAATGGCAATTCCTTTCCAATTCCATCTCCTTCAGCCAGTCTTTAACCCACTTATCAGACACTTGTTATTACAGAAATAATCAGGAGAAGAAAACACACCAGTGCTGAATCAACACTACCGGGCTTTTATTCCCCATTTTTCTTCCTCTTTTTTTATTTCTGTACTTGTGTAACTCCCTTGGTTTCTGTTGGACACACACCAGCCTGGAATTGCAAAAACACAGCTGGCTAAATCCATCACATCTCATTACAAGTTATCAATTCTCCCGTGCAATAAACACATCTGACAATTAGCAGGGAATTGATGAGTGACTCGGTTTGGGCTTTGCCACTTACAGGAGACCGGTGTTGCCTGTTTCGTGCCTGACAGAGGAGTTTGCAATACGGGCTCGATTTGCAGAAAATGCAAAATGCTGCTAAAGCCATTAGCATTTCTTGTAACCAAAATGACAAATGGTCTTTACATTAATCTCAAATAACTTCTTTAAAGCAAGGATCAGGAAAGAATTTTCCTCAGAAGGATATTGCTGCTCAAATGGAGAGGGGCTTTCTCACCTTCTGTGGGATTGATGGGCTTGAAAAAACCATTGGTCTGACTTCCTTTGCTGACTCTTCTGCTAAAAAAAAATCATAATATTGCAAAGTCTGCATAGACAAAAGACCGAACCACGCTGTGACTCAGAGTGTCCAGTAAACCCTTTGGAATAATAGTGCAGTAATTCACATTTAACTTGTTCAGCTCCATATCTTGCTGCAATTAAACTGGGCTATTGTGGCCAGCTGGCTTTTTTCAATTCCAGCTCTTTATTTGGTGGGGGGAGAGCTGCCAATGCCAATCACAGCTCTAGAACTGTCTGGAAATAAGGGCTGAAGGAGATTTTTGAGGAGGAACCTGTTTGTCCCCTCTCCCCCAAGGTGAGATCTGCACTCTCCAACCCCCAGGACCTGAGCAGTCCCAGGTGCTCTGTCAGGCACCAGCTCCCTGCAGCATTTCTCCCATTAGGATTTATGAAAAGCTGCGTCAGCCTCACTCTAAAAAATACCTATTTATCAAGAAAAACATGAGGTACTTCCAGAGCAGCTCCGCCACACTGGCCAGGCAGCTTTGATCTCTTCAATGTTATAGAAAATGGGGCTGATCAGAGGAAGAAACCTCTTTCCTTTTCGTTTTTAAAGTTCATTAATGTGTTCTTGATCCCAAAACTGGTCTCATTTACTCACTGAAATCACAGTGAGTTCTGTCACACGCCTTAAGTTTTTCTGTTTGTTTGTGTGGATTTGGGCTGGTTTGGGTTTTTGGGGTTTTTTTTTTGTGGGTATTTTTTCTAATCAAGAGGTTTTTTTTCTCCTCATGCAAGCTAAATATTTTTCCACTGGCAGCTTTGTCCTAACTTTGCTTTTTGAGTGCATTTTTCTTTTTGTTTTGGTGCCCTCTGACCCCAGCTGGGGCAGGGATTTATTGTGGCCGTGGAAGAGAAAGGTGCAGGTGACACTGAGGAAAGAAAACAGCAAAAGGAGTAGATTTGGTCTGAGCAGCAGCATGAAAATGCCCCACACATCCATTAGTGAGTGGAAGAGATTTATTTAGTGAATCTCCCAGTCCAAAATTCAGGTGGGCTGGGATTGGTTGGGGGTTTTTGCCTGTACTTTGGAAACAGAGCAATTCAGGATTGTGGAGATCTGCTGATCACTGTGTAAGAAGGGAATATTCAATCAGAGTGAGGGTCAGAGTGGTGCTGCCACAGCTGGGTGGGCACAGGGGGTCAGGTCTGCTCATGAAGCTCGAGCTGGAGCTTTGGGATGTCGCTGTTGGAGATAAAAAGTCGCTGCCTCTGCTTGAAAGTGAAGGAATGTGCTGGTTCTCCTTGAGACTTCAGGGTGTGTTTCACACTCCAGGCAGGAGATGCAGCCCCCTTTCCCCATGGATCTCCATCCCTGGAAGTGTTCAAGGCCAGGCTGGATGGTGCTTGGAGCACCCTGATCCAGTCAGGTCATCCCTTCCTGTGGCAGGGGTTGGCACGAGGTGGTGTTTCCAAGCCAGATCATTCCATGATTAATGAGTTATTCTCACACATCTAAGCCTGGCCTGTGCTTCCTTCGAGGTGGCACTCAGCACATAGAAGCTCCAAACAGGACGCCTTGGTTTGCATTTGCCACAGACCAGGCAGAAAACCAGGGGGAAAAAAGCACATGTGGAGATTTCCTACAGCTCAGCTGATGCACAGCCACTTGTTAAATCCCAGGAACTCGAAATCTCTTCCTGGCAAATGAACTCCAGCTCTCCCTGGGCTGGCAGGGCTTTAGCAGAACACAATGGCACTTCAGAGCACTTAGTGAGGGTTCATTAAAAAATAGCTCCAAATTATATCATGCAGGAAGTACGTAGGATGGAACAAAGAGGAGTGGGTGAAAAGCAGAGGTTCCCAAATCAATGTGTTTTGGGAAAATCATCTCCAGGTTCCAATAACCGTGTCAGCTGAATCGTTTGAGCTGCTTTTGTGTGCAGAATCATGCAGGAAATCCCAACAAAGCAGAATTTCTCGTAAGACTTCTGGTGCATCAGCCCTGCAGGCCGAGCCAGAAGGAAACCACAAAAACAACTGCTCTCTTTGCTGCGTGGCTACTGCGAGTCCCAGGTGGAAGCTGAGGATGAAATGTGTGTGTGAGAGTGTCCAAACACTGCAGGGCTTTCCAAAACCCTCCCTTTGGATGGAGAAACAAGCACATGACCAGGGGCAGAGGGTCCATCTCTAAATTACGCATTGTTCTCTCATCAGCTTGGCTGGAACTGGCCCAGTGACTTCATTTATTTAAGAATATTTTCAAACATTTCCTATAGGCCTCGGATCAGGTATCGCTTTGGAACATCTTTAAGGAAACTTTAGAGCTTTTATACACTTTCCTGAACAATGGACCCGTTTCTTCATTGTTGCCGTGAAATGGGTTTCTGCTGAACCAGAAATGTATAAACAGTGAGAAAAATTGGCTCTAAAAGGTCTTTAAAGGTAATTTATATTCAAGGCTTGCTTAAGGAGTTGGATTGTCCTATCCTTACCTTTTGGAGGACCTTAATGATGAAGGTAAAAGACCAACAACAGTAATATGAGAGGCATATTTAAGTCAAGACTAAATCATATTGGTGTTTTCTGAATGTTTGATGAACATAAGGTAATGCTTGGACTCGATGATCCTAAAGCTCTTTTCCAGCCTGAAGGACTCTCTGATTTTCAGGGCTCGCTCTCTCTTATGGGATTGTCTCCAAAAGTCCCAGCCTGCCCCTTCTGGGTGGTTGCTGTGCACCCTTGAGGTTTTCCCATCACTCAGGAGGGAAATGTGACCCGTTGGCCTCACAGATTCTCTGTCCCAGGGCAAAGCAGAGAGGGCAACATCAAAACCCTCAATTCTCCTGCCTGTGGTGTTCCCTCGATGTGAGGAGGCTGAGGGCACCCAGAGCTCCCAGCAAGGTGTCTCAGCACCACGATTTCGCACTTTTGCAGTCACTTCTCCCTTTGCTGAATCCTGGGGAAATCTTTGGCAAGGGAGCACAACACCCTGGAAGAGTTTTTGGCAAAAGCTCCAGCAGAAGAGTTAAATTTTTGGGAGTGAAGGATGTTTTAATTTGCCCACTACCTCTTTGGCTGGCTGGGTTTCCAGCAATGAAAAGTTCTTGGTAGAAATGCAACAAATTATATACGTAATTTTTTTTTTATTTCCTAAAATCCTATCAGGAAATAATTTTCTCAGATTTCCTCAGCAATGTTCCTTATCCTATTTTCACTGGATTATGAAAAAGAGAGATGCCTGCAATTTCTGGTTTCTTTAGGGGCGAATTTCATCTGGTTTGCAAAGATTATAAGCTGCCCAAGTCTGTTTTAAGTCCTACCCTGTAGTTATTAAAAAATTTAATAGTTTTCATCTCGAAGCAAAATTTCTTGGAGAGAGGAATCAAAAAATTCTCCAACACGAGAGGAAAAACGAATGAGGAAAAAAAGAGCTTTTTACCGACGAAAAGTGGGGAAGCAGCACAAAAATCGCAGAGGGTTAAAAAAAACCTCTTCATGCCAAGGACCTTCCTCATCTTGTTGTCTTCCTCTGCAAAACCTCCAGAAAACTGCTGGCACTACATGAAACCCGCGGTGAGGCCGAGGCCGAAAGCGCCGAGGCTCTGCTGAAATTGAAGTCCTGCTCGAGTTTTTTTTCCAGGGTTTGTGAGAGCGATTTCCCTTCCACCTGCTGAGCAAACAGGATAGCAGTAAAATATTTCCTCTGAGTGACTCACAAATCTGTCGGAGGTGATGAGGCCCGGTGGGAGCTGGATGATGTCTTAAATAACGATTTGCTTTTCTCCTCCTGGCAAGCGGCGCTCGCCGGGCTGGTAACACGAGCTGCATTCCCAGGCTGTGCAAAAGGGAACCAGGGAATGTTCTCTCGTTGGTTGTTTTGCTCTCAGGCTTCCAGCAGGCATCTGCAGCTCGGTGGGGTTTGAGATGCACAAAAGGAAAAGAGGGAATTTCAGGAGTTTAGCGATGTGCTGTTTTCAAAACCTGAAAAATTGGCGAATAGCCCAAAATTCCTGCTAGGAACAGGCTCTGCTGCGTGGGGCATGGGGTTTATCTGCTCAAAAGTTATTTCAGTGGGTTTTTTTTTTCCATTTCAAGGTACTGCAGGATGAAGGCTCCACAGCCTTGGGAGCAGGCACCTTCCTACTGCTGGTCTGGCCTGTTGGAACGACGCGATCCAGTCAATTCCCAAAGGGAAAATCAAGGGTTTGTGTGGCCCAGCACAGCTCATTTCATGTCATTCTTGGGGTAGCTCTCCACTGACTGTCAGACAAGGCTGCTCCTCCCGCTGACAGCCAGAAATCCAGGAGGCTCCAGCAAATCTCACCCGGAGCCCTTTTTATTTTTATTTCGCTTCCATAAAGGCAAGACACCAACGGAAGATTAAAGTGAATTATTGTGTGCTATGGGTTTCGGAAACATCCTTGTGCTTCCTTCCTAGGTCATGCTCAGCCCCGTGGGTTGGGGCTGCAGGCTCTGCTCCCATTCCCAGCCCGGGCCCTTCCCATTCCCATCGCTGCTCTTCCCAACATCCGACCGAACGTGTCTCCCGGTGTGTTTCCAAGGGGAAATGATTAACTCCAGCCATCTATAGAAAGAAATTCTTCCTATTTAAAGACACTCCTGACGAAGCCGAGTGGGAAAAAAATGGCTGCAATTAAAATAGGCTGCGCTGTTTCCAAGAATGTTTTAGTGTTTTCTCGTGAAGGATAAAGAGAAGTCTCTGCAGGAGAACATCTGCCATCTTGCTCCCAATAATTGCTTTTGAAATTAATATATCCACTGCTCCCCTGCTTGAAATTAAATCCCATGTATCCAATGGAAATATTGATTTCTAAACAGTCGGAGTGCGAAATTAAAGCTTAAACTGGGGGTGTAGTGAATTAAAGAAAAGGGATGTTTAGTTACACAGTAATTAATATTTGGACTCGTGTTTAACTGCTGATCTGAAAACAAGGTGACACCTGAACAGTCAGGCTGAAAACAATTTGGGTTTATTTTCTTTTGCTTCAGAACTGTATTGAGGAGTGAAACTTTTATATCCTTCTCACTTTCCACTCCTGCTGAAGATTTTAACCCAAGGTTAAAGAGGAAAAGAAACAGCAAAAGCAAATTTCAGGGGACAAGGTTAATTACAAGGCATCTGTAGCTTTTTTTCCCACTCTCTAGTAATCTGCCCTGGAATATTTTGGTGTTGTTTTCCCTGTGCCAGCAGATTCTCCCTGAATTTACCCAAAGATGTCTGGGTTCTCAAGTAACCCCTGGCCTCAAGCTGGAGGCTGCCTCCAAACCCAAACAGAACCAGTCCTTTGCCAGTGGTGTCAGGTTTGTTAACAAACTTGAACATTGAAATCCTCATTGTTCTTTCCCTGAAGCCACCATTTTGCCCATGCCATAGGCTGGACTCGATCTCAAAGATTCTTTTCCAACCCAGTTAATCCTGGGACTCTGTGATAACACCTCCAGGAGGGGTTTTTTCAGGCATCTGCTTGGGGGCTATTCAAGGAAACAGCTCCAAATCCACAGCAGGAGATTTCAAGGTTGATTCCCCAACTTGAGGCACTCGGAAAGTTGATGTGAGGGATGGAGCAGTTCCCATTCACACGCAGAAAAATCTTTCTCTCTCTAGAAACAAAAAGAAATGCTTTCAGTTTGCATCTTTTCAGCTTCCATGGCATGGAAATGGGGGGAAGAGGAAAACTCAGTGAATTCCTACCAGGAACAGCATCCAGAGGTAAAGCTGTCAGGCTCTGGGCTGGGGAGGATGCTCCAGCTGACAAGTGAGACTGCAGAACTATAAAGATTTATTGTGCTCCAAAATAATTCCTGTGCTTGCTGAGCAGAACTGCTGCTCTCAGAAATATTTTCCATCGTGAACTCCAAGTCCCTTTTCTTGCCCAGATTCCATCAGAACAAAGAGCCCCAGGATTTACGTGCCTGTCACTTACCTTGGGGGCTGATCTGACTGCCTGAGGTACAGGTTCCGTGCAGAGAAGAGTGAAGGGGTGCAGGGAGATTGAGGAAATTGGAGAAACTGAGGGAATTGAGGACTGGCCCATCCTCAGGAGACATGGGGTGCCCAGGTGTGGTTGATGTTGCCCCAGCCCTGGTCTGGTGAAAGAGCAGAGCAAGGCCATGTCTCACTCAGGGCTGACAGTGCCCAACCTCAACCCCACCGGGTTTTTCTTAGGCAATTAAAGTCATTTTCAGCAATGTTACATCACTTCCTCAACTTGATAACAGCCTAAAAACAGCAGATTTTGAGTAATGATGGGGAAATTTAAAATCTTCATTCTCTTTTCGTGTGCAGGTGCCCAAAATGAATGGGAGAGAATCTCAGCTTCAGAAAAAAAAGACATTTACTGTCGGGCAGTTCCTGACCTGCAGCTCAGCAGCTGGAGCTGATGTACCTAAAAGTCATCACTACCTTGTTGATGGGGATACTTAAAAGTGAAATTAATCTTATCTGACTTCAGGGTGTCTCAAAGTTAGATGAGTAATCCTGGGCTCGTGTCCTGGCCTTCTTTTATATCCACTGAAGAAAACCAGACATCACCAAAATTTCCCTGTGTGCACGAGTCTGAGGGTGAGACAAAAACCCTGGGCTATAAAGGGATCACAGATAACAAGCCCAGGCTGTGTCAGTGGCCTATTTATAGGATTGCAGGAATAAATCAGGGAAATTATATTGTTGTAGCAATAGAAAACTCCAAATAATGTCCCAGTTCCCATCACACACCTCCTCCTGCTGACAGAGGCCCGGGGAGGGCATGAGGGACAGCAGCAGAGGATGGCACAGAAATGACACGAGGGACAGAGGCTGCTGTGATGAGCAGGGCTCAGAAAATCATGAATGGAAAAGGAAAATGTGGCTGCATTAAAGGCTGGGGGATAAACGAGTGTCAGGAGAGCTGGAAATCCAGGTGGGACAGGGAAGGTCCCTGCCTCGTGTGGGGCACCAGGACCTGGAGCAGGTGCAGAGGAAGATGTGGGGCAATCAGGGAGGGGGAGGAGAAGCTAAAATAGCTTTGTTTAGGCTAGGAAAAGCAGGAAAAGGCTAGGAAAAGGATTGCTTTCTATAAATAGCCCAGGTAAACCCCCAGGGAAGGGAGAGAGTTATTTAAGCTAAAGGACAATGTTGGCCCCAAATCAAACTGGTTGTGAGTAAATAGAGGGGGGAAATATGCAGGAGGTTTCTGAGCATCACAGGAAAGATGTTCTGAAACAACTTTCCAGTCACAGCAGGAACCTGAGCACTCCTAAATCCGCCCGAGCAGGAAATGGATCTCTGTGCCAAGACAACTTCCAGATCTCCATTCACATTACTCAGGCTTGATTTAATCTTTATTTTGCCAATGACAAATTTTTGCCCTGACTTGGGAAATAGGAGTGGACAAAAGCTTGAGAGGCTGTGGTTGAGAGCTTGTCCGAGGGCAGGTCCATTCCTGTGGATGGGAATTGGGCTGGCATCAGCTGGGACATCCACAAGTGACATCCTACAGCTTTCTAGGCCTCCTTATCACCTCTTTACTACCAATTCTGTTAATTGATTTGGGTTGGTTTTTTTTGTTGTCTAACCTTATCTCCCTCCCTGCAGTTGAAGTAGATCATTGGGCTGATAATGGCTAATGGACAACTTGCAAAAATGGTGGGATTTTTTCTGGCTTGGGAAAAAATGCCATGAAATCTCCGTGGGAGAATCTTCAGCCAGCAACCGGTTTGAATATGGATGTCCAGCAAACAGGGAAACTGAGGGAACTGGGCTCAATTTTCCTGTCCTTTAATTATCCATTTCACATGGCCACAGACAGAGGAATTTGATAGTGACTCAGGAAACAGCTACACTCCCACAAAACCTTTGGTGCACACGTTCCAGCAGCAGTGGGTGAGGATAAACCAGGGTGGTCTCTCGTTTTGGGATTAGCCTCATATGGGCTTTTGGCTCGGCTCTGAACCCAGTAAAAAATCCTATTCTAGCCCAGTTTGCAGAGAGCTGCATTCTCAGTGTTACAGAGTTTCACCGATTTCTTTCGAAATCTTTGTATCTGAGGGAAAAGGTGCAAGACTGACACTCACTCCTTAAGTAGTTAATACACCAGGAAAAGAATTTTTCTTGCCATATAGAAGAGATCCTACCCTATGGCCCTGAAACCAATAAGTGATTTTATTAAAAATACTTCAGATTAAATAGGAATTCTAGACGAGAGATAAACGCGTCATCTCCTTTTTGTTCTCTGTTTCTGCTTCTTCAAAAGATCAGATTCACACTACCTGAAACCTCTAATTTTATCAGAGTAACCTTGAGTCATTCCCCACCGAATTGACCAAAGCACAGCAAAGCAAGAGAAGAGCTTTTTCTCTGCTGAGAAGGAGTCAGGTGCCCATCTCAGCCCCTCAGATCGAGGGCAGGCAAGGCTGGCAGCCAGGTTTTGTCCGTAGAAGCAGCCTGTGACCCCAATGATGGAGGGCAATAACCCTGTGCTCCTAATTAGGAGGGCAAAGCGAGCCTGTGCCAAGTTCTTCATCATCATCCTCCTCCCTCGTGCATCACCCTGAACCTTCACTCCCAGCACCCCAGGGCGGGTGCTTGGCAGGGGTTGATGAACAGCCTCTCTCCTCTGGAAATTCTCAATTTAACACAAGCTCTGTGTCCCAGCAGTCACCCTGGGAGCCCTCTCCATCTCCCATGTCCTAAAAAACAGCCATTTGTGAGAGCAGGGGCTGAGTAGACTTGGCCACAGCTCCCAGGCAGTGCAGGAGCACGTTGCCAAACGGGGAGAAAAGTGCATCTGATTCTCCTGCTGAGGCGTCCAAGGAGGGCCACAAAATTATAGCTCGAACTATAAACAGAATGAGTACATTTTGTTCGTTTTCCTGTTCTCTGCCTAATCGATGCAATATGAAGAGCTGCTATCAGTGCAGAGTTATACAATCAGATGGCAGCAATAAAAGGAGCGTTAGCAAGTCTGGGCTATCATGGGAGGTTGACTGCAGGAAGCAGTTATAAAACAAGCCCGTTTAGATCTGTTTAGATGAGAACATCAGATTCGTGACAAAGCCATTCTGATGTCTGTCTGCCCACTTAATACTCAGCTAATGGACATCTGCACGGAGATTTACAGCGGCTGCCTGGCCCAGGAGCAGTGCTGAGGGTTGTGGATGCTCAGACAGGCCTCTTTGTGCACCTTAAATAAGATGTGTCTTATATCCAGCAATAAAACTTCCATATACCCCTGAGTTCATCTTATCTGCACAATATATCATGTGCAGAACTGAATAATTGTTGTCTAGTTTATTGTTTCCTCATTCTCTGAGACTCCTGGAAGGTTTTATTGTTGTTTTAGCACAGATCAGCCTGCAGGCTCACAGACTTGAGCCTAGGAACTCTGTAGAAGGATAAAGCACAAGTTGGGCACCTCCACCAGCTGTCAGCAAGGAGCCTTTGCTGTAAAGTCTTTTGTTCTTTGGTATCTGAAAAGTTCCTGATGCTCCTCAGACTTGTTTTCTTCTCTTCCAGCCATTTCTCCTCTGGTGTCTGCACAACACACTTGGAAAACCCAGGGACTATCGAGAACGAGAGCTGCAAGGCTTTAAAAACAAACAGACATTTCACCTGTCTCCAATCAGCCCCTTCTCGGGGCTTGGCTTTGATTTCCCCAGTGTAGAAAAGAAACGGAGAGGATTTTAATTTCCTTGGCTCCCCAGAGCAGCATGAATGAGGCTGCAGCCTCACACTGGCCTTGTGTTATTAATGGGCTCCATGCTTGCAAATGTCTCATTCAATATATTTGCTCCAAGTGCTTCCAAAGAAAAGGGGGAAAAAAAGAAGAGAGCAAACCTCAGGTTTCTGGGCCTAATGTATGTGACCTGACAGCATGAATACATTAGATCTTCCCCAGAAACACACAGTTCCAGACTGTGCACTGGATCTCCAGCCTTTTTATCTTCATCTGGGCTCTAATCAATGTGCTGGCAACGAGCCCTATTTTCCTGCCAGTCTGGCTCAGGCTCTGTCTCCCTCTGAAAGGGTATGACATGCCTGCTTCCAGACTGCCTGCGAGCCGGGAATGTGCCTGAGCTCCCTGTTCAGGCATCCCCAGCATCTTTCCAACAGGAGTGTTTGCTTTTCTGCCGAGTTCCTTGGCCCCTCTGTGCCAGAGCCAAGCCTCCCCCAGCCCTCTGCAGGCACCAGGAACTGTGGCTCTGCTGAGGGCTCTGTGCTCCCGTCTCGCTGCCGAGGATCTCATCCATCATTTCCCAGTCCTGAAGAAGGGCCCGAAATCCAAACCCGCGGCCTACGAGCTCTCAGCTGTCTTCTTAAAATTCAGGCAGGTCGTGGCATTTCCCCACTCTGCATCTGGTTTTCCCTTCCCAGGCTCTGGTTATCTGCAAGCCTTTCAGTTCCTAAAAGGAAGAGCTGGTTTGTATTATGGGCCTGGACAGTGTCTAACCCAGGAGGGCCCCACTTTGATTAGGGTCTCTTGTGACTACCGTAACACAAGCACCGCTAATAAAGTGCATTTGAATCAGAAGAAAGGGGCAGTGATGCTCCTTTTCCAGTTAGTTCCTAGCTTGGGAAAGCCTGGGAGAGGTGAGATTTTCAACCAGAGGTGAGGTGGCCCGACTTGACCCATCCCAAGCCTTTGAGCTGTCCTCGCAGCGCTGCAAACCAAGCTTAGCAGGAGCTGTGCTCATCTGTGCAAAGCCTTCTGTGCACATCCAAATGTGCCACAGTTCCCAAAGCTGGACCTGCTTCTGTTAACAGCAATTAATCACTTTAGAGCCAGTCTTTTATTATTATGAACGTAGCAGATGTGTTTCCATTAATAGGTCCCCGAGTGAGCCTTATCCAGCATCACTGATACTTTAATGAAGGAGATTATGTGGCCTAAACAGACTTTTCATTTGCAGCATCCTCCCATTTCTATCTGCACTTCTCAGTGAGCAAACAAAGCCGAGTGGGAATCTTGTTTCGGGCTCAGTTTCAGCACAGAAGATAAACCTGCTGCCAACTAATAAAATGTGTCCCCTGGTTTAATGTGATTTGTAAAAGCTAAACCTTGCCCTGCTCTGTTTGCAGGGCTCTGAAAGCAAACATCAAACCAAGCACGGAGATGCTGGCACACTGCCGTGGGGACTCCGAGCTCTCTGCTGCCCCAATTAACCCCAATATCTGAGCCAGGAGAGGGCAGGCACTTGGCTCCCCAGGGATGTGTCTGTCTCCACAATATGGGAATTTCTCAAGCGTGCTGGTTGCCATTAAAAACTCATCACTTCCAACAGTGGCTCAGACCTAGCAAGTCTTTGGGTGCTTATAAAACAGTCCCTAATTAATGACAGTAATGTGAGGGTCACCGAGCAGTGCCATGTGAGGTTTCTCATGCCAAGAGGATGTTTTATGTTTTCCAGCGTTTTTCCTTTGGAAGGTCAGACTCTGCGATTGCTTTTGCTCCCTTAAACCATTTCTAGAACCAGATCACTCCATCCCAAATGGCTTCTTCACCCATTTGCTTCTCAGCATTCTCTTTAGCTTGTTAAATTTTTGTCTTTAACTTGGATACTGAAAGCAGATAATAAAGAGGCTCCTTAGTAAAGAGAGGAGGCAGTTCCTTGTGTGACACAGAAAATACCTGTGCGTTTCAAACAAGTGCTCAGGGGTTCCAAAGGAGCACTCCCACTGTATAAATGTGTAATTTTGAAATCCAGAAGGATCATCTCATAAATTCTACAGCTCTGCCTTCCTCATGTCTGTGCAATAAAGGGTATTAAAACATGTCGTGTCTGCAGGAGGGAGCTCAGTCCCTTAGGACAGAGGATTTATCCGCTGGATGGTGAGAAAGTGGCCTCGGTCCCCAGGGCAAGGTGAGAGTGCAGCCACTGTGAAATCCCAGGGGACTGATCTATGGAGCACTTCAACTCAGCAGCTTCTGGGTCCCTGCACCAAATACTTGAGGTCTGACAGAATGGAAAAAGGATGAACTTTCTTTCACACACACATCCAAACCACTGTACCATGAAAAAATAGAGATAACGAGGCAACGACTGCCCCCCTTCTCTCTTTAAACCAAACCAAAACAAAGCGCTGCCTTTTTAATTTGAGCCCAATTAATTTGAATAAAGTGAGGAAATCACATCTGGGCCGTGGCTGCTCGAGAGCTCCTAACCACAGCCTGCGTGAGGTTATGTCAAGGACTTGCTTGTCAGCTTTGCTTTAACTCACATATGGGACCGGGGAGGAAAGAAAACCCAAGAGTTTTTACTTTCTGCAGTAAAAGCCAAACTAACATAAAATGAGATTAATGGCAACAGCAGTGACTGCTTTCATTTCCCAGGGAACTGTCTCAATAGTACCAGTAATCAAGATCAGGTTGGCTTTTCTTTCCACTTTTTTTTTCTTTCTTTTTTTTCTTTTTTTTTTTTTTGGATAAAAAAACAACATTTCATCAGAGAAAAGAAAAAGAGGTACTTAAAATACATAGACACATCTGTTCTCCCATATTAACAACATTACGTCTTTCTCCATGTGATGCATAATGAATCATCTCAGTGTGTTTTGCTTTATAGTTTTGTACAAATCCAATTCCTTGTGACTTTTACTGTAACAATAATATTTTCCAATTCAACAGTACCTTTCATTTTGAGTTTCTCAGCACTAATGAGAAGAGAAGTGTGCTGAACGCATTGAAACAGCTCAAAAAAGGGAGGCGCAGCTGTAATTACCAGAAATTGAATTTGTCTCCTAATGGGGAGAAGAGAAGAGCACTTACAGCCCTTTTTCTGAGGCAGACATATAATTTCCACTGCATCCTGCTCAAAGGAGCCAGTGTTGTCAGCTGCCTTTGGAATGCTTGGAAACACAAGGCTTGGAGCACCTTATAATTCGATCTTTTGTTACTTCTTAAGATTTAAATTACATGGATTGTGCACTCTGGGCAAGTCATCCTTCTCGTTCAAGCCACTGGTGGCCCTGTGTGATGAACACGGGGCACAGGTTCTGTATCCATCTATCCATCAGTCCATCCATCCCTCCATCCATCCATCCATCCATCCGTCCATCCATCTATCCATCTATCCAGCCATCCATCAGTCCATCCATCCATCCCTCCATCCATCCATCCATCCCTCCATCCATCCATCTATCCATCGGTCCATCCATCCCTGCATCCATCCCTCCATCCCTGCATCCATCCATCCATCCAGCCCTCCATCCATCCATCCATCCCTCCATCCATCCGTCCATCCAGCCCTCCATCCATCCATCCAGCCCTCCATCCATCCGTCCATCCCTCCATCCATCCATCCAGCCCTCCATCCATCCATCCATCCATCCATCCATCCCTGCATCCATCCC
>VZRR01006865.1:20535-44614 GCA_013398015.1 Oreocharis arfaki | reverse complement strand
TCCATCCATCCATCCATCCATCCATCCATCCATCCATCCATCCCTCCATCCATCCATCCATCTCTCCATCCATCCCTCCATCCATCCCTCCATCCATCCATCCATCCATCTCTCCATCCATCCATCCATCCATCTGTCCATCCATCCCTCCATCCATCTATACCTCCATCCATCCATCCATCCAGCCCTCCTGTCCTCCATCCCTCCATCCATCCTTCCATCCATCCATCCATCCATCCATCCATCCCTCCATCCATCCCTCCATCCATCCATCCATCCATCATCCATCCATCTATCCCTCCATCTATCCTTTGGAGAGATGTTGTTGAGGCATAGAAATGAAAATCCAACATCTTCTCCCTGCTTTGTTGCCCTTTGGATGCCCTCAGGGACCACGTTTGCCTTCATGGCCTCGCTCAGAACAACTCTGGGTTTTCCTGATGCTCCTCACGGACCAAAATTAGATCCATTTTTTCTTTTCCTTCCCCATGGCCACTCGGAAAAGGTTATCTGAGAACACTTTTCCCCAATGAATTCGTTAAACTGCACTAATCTCCAGTTCAGACGTGCAGGATTAGAGGGGATTAACTCTCCTGAGGAGGTACCAAACCGTATCTGACCCCTTCCAGCCAGTGGAAAACCAAAAGTCTTGTTTGTGTTTGCTACCAACATCCAACAGGAGCGAAGGGATGTTTTCTGCAGCAAGGAATGGGACTGATGGCTCTTTATCAAAAAAAAACAAAACAAAAGAGAGAGAGAAGAAAGAGCAAAAATTCTTGATTCAATTAAGTTCTTAGTCATGTAAATAGTTGGGAGTTTCCAGAAAGTACTGTCTTTATAGCAGGATGCCAATGCAGTGTATAATTAAAATGTAAAAAATGTAGGAAGTTGGCCAAGCCTTTGATTACAAACAAGATTTTCCTAACCCACCCATGACTTGGCATTTTGATCCCGAAATTTATCGACAGGAAAAGGTGATGATTTCTTTTTCTGGACTGAAATGGAAAATAAATTAGTTTGTAGAGGAATAAATCTCGTTCACAAATTTTATTTGCTCATTACAAAATCTTTTAGGATTTGATCACACTTTTGAAGCAGGATTTTCTGGAAAGGGGTTTTGTTTCCTTTGATTGGTTGCTTTATATAATAACTGCTTTCTATTGTATAATATGAAAGGCAGTGGAAAAGCAAAGAGCTTTTACATAACAACCATTTAATTACAATAATTTAATTCAACTTTACCGTGCTGTACCAAAATGATAACGAGACTAAGCCTGACACTGGCAGCAAATATCAGTACAGAGCACAGAGGAATCCCAAAATATCATGGAATACTCTCCAGTGTTTTAACCAGCAGCCCTAAGCAACTTCATTCTCAAACCCTGGACAGCTTTGTTATTATTTACACTCTTCTCTAAACTGGAAATTAAATAAAATCCTTGACAGAAGGTGGTTGAATGGGTTGATAAATGTGGTTTAATGTCATAATATAAGAGCAGAATCATCAAGCAGGGTCAAATGGTGAGAACCACATAATGTCCCACACAGAAGCTCTAAGCCCAGACAGAGCTTTTCCAAAGACTTTAAGCACTGAATGAGGATGAATCTTAAATTTTGATGTTGTCTTTTCCTTTATTACATTTACCCTTTCATTAAAGCAGCCATTAATTAGAATATTGTAAGCAATAAATATTGTTGCACGAAGCAGAAAGGGTGAGCAGCAAGAAAAGACTTTTTAAACTCTAAATTTTGCTTATTGCACATTTCCTTTTGGTATGGTCAGGTCTTATGGAATTGTAGAAAGCTGAATGCCTCTCTGAGCTCTCCAGTGTCCTTTCACCATGGATCTCCAGCAGAAAAACACCTTTTGCCAACGTTTGCTACTCAACCCGCTGTGAGCTGCAAGCTGGGAAAAGAGGCCCAATCAATAACAAAACCTGCCCAGAGGTGAACAGCTCGGCCAGCTGGGGAATTGATCCTCCAAATGGTCACTCCTGGTTCCCCAGCTGGGTCTTCCCACATGAAGGAATGAGGAAAAGTTGGGCACAAATCTCACCCTCCTCATTGCAGAGTGGGAAGGTTCAGCACCCCTAAAATGCCCCAAATTTACTTCAAAGTAGGAGCCTCTAAATCTGTGATCTCCAGTGCAGAGTCTCAACTCAATGCCTTGTTGATCATTTATTTTGCTTTGTAGCGCTCCGTGGAGCCCAGGCTTTATATTTTCAACCATAAATAGGTAAGATCAGTAAAAGTTCACATAGCATGTGGTCCCTGATTAGTCATTCCCAAACAGTTGGGGCTACAGATTTTCTCATCCAGGTGTCTTTAGTACAAGGCACATTCCTCTCTCTTTTTTTCGCTGTGATTGCAACGCTTGAATTTTGCAAAACACAAGCTGTGCAATTTCATCAGAATTTATTTGGTATGAGGCAGCTGAAAAGCAACGTTATGCCAAGAAAATGCAAGGAGAGAAGAATTCACAAGTCATATATTGTGCAGCTACACTTCTCAAAGGGTATCTGTGTGCTTTAGTGGAGCACCAAGCATGTTCGTGTCTTTTATGACAGAATAAAGCGTTCAGCAGCCCATGATACAACAATTCAGACTGCTGGCAGCCACCAGCCAGTTTCCACTTCTTTGAGTGCAAGATTCAGGGTGTGGAAACTTTCTACTTCCTTGGAAACTCTTCTGAAAATGGGTTTTCACTCAATTCAGCCTCTAAGTGTTTAAGAGGTGACTGAAATTCTGAAAGTGGACGGGCTGTTTTAGTGCCATTGGCAACCTCGGGAAGTTTCTCACTATGTGGAGGGAAAGGAGGGGAGAAAAGTGGGGGAGAAATCTGCGTTATTAAAGATCTAACCCAGGATTTTCGGCGAGCACCTTCTCTCCCTCCCCTTCTCTCCCTTTGAAAAGCAGGAGGTGCAAATAGCACCATACTTTTCACTTCCATGTATTATTCACCCTCTGCATCAAAATTTCTACCCCTGCACTTGGAGCTCCACTTTCTGCTGCTGCTCAGAGCTGCTGATTCAGTGAGATTGGCCAAAGCCTTGATCTAACCCAAAAAACTACACTTGAGAAAATTCCCACCATTGTCGAAGCAGCAGGGAAGATTTTGCCTGAATGTACGTCATGACTCGAAGGACGTTCCCAAAGAAAATAGTGATGGGACATGCTTAATGGATCTGGGATAGGAAATCCAACTGGATGGGACTGATTTCACCCAAGTTCATCAATTTAAAGTTAAACATCTATTTAAAGCCCATTGCAAAGCCTCTGGAGTCACTGGTGGTGGGAGCTGGCTGTGTCAGAGGGTGATTCACCCCATCCAGGCATGAATCACCCTCTGGATGCTCCTGCCATCTCCTGCAGCCACGGGCAGAGCGTGGATGATCCAGGGGGCTCTGGAATGGCTCTGCCAGGTGGGATGGGAGCTGGCACAGGCTCCTCTCCCCACACTCCCTGTGTGAGCGCAGCAGGAGCTGGGGGTGCTCCTCCTTGCTGATGTGTCATAGAGCGAAGAGATAACAGAGAAATAACAGAGACAGAGAATCAGGGAATATCCTGAGCTGGAAGGACCCACAGGGATCATTGATCCAACTCCTTTCCCTGCACACACAGCCCAGCAACCCCACCCTGGGCATCCCTGGCAGCGCTGTCCAAACGCTCCTGGAGCTCTGGCAGCCTCGGGGCCGTGCCCATTCCCTGGGGGGCCTGGGCAGTGCCCAGGACTTTCTGGGAGAAGAACCTTTTCCTGAGATCCATCCCAACCCTCCTGACAGTTATTATTCTCCCTGATAACAGGGAAAACTCATGAAATCCATGTTCAAATCCATATCTCCATTGCTTTATCCACAGCTGGCTGGAGAAAGCTTCTATCAGTGACTGGATCTATTTTTGTGTAGCATTTAACAAGATGGTCATAAGCCTTTATGAACTTTCTGCCAGGATAAAACAGTCCAATTTGTGTCTCTACTTCACTTTGGTCTCAAAATCTTCTCTTGATCTCGCTATTTTTTTTTCCACTCCACTTTTAGATCTCCACATTCCTTACCTTTGGGCAAGGTTCATTACACAAGAAAAAATTAGGACTGAACAAACTAACCTTGGGGGAGTTAAAGAAATAACTCTGTTCCCAATGGAAATATCTGAAATTCCTCAGCAGTACCATGAGAAACTAATCTTGAATGTGATCTGATTTCAGAGGATGATTCATGGTTTCTGACTCAAGAGAAGTTGTTGATTATGGTTTAGGTGTCTCATCTTATACAGAGACACATTTTATTTTGATACTTTCTAACTAAACAAACTCTTTTTTCTTTCCATGTTGTCAATATATTATGAATATTCATAACTGTGGACAGAACAATACGTGGAAAATTGACATTTCTCACTGAGCAGCCAAAGGAGACAAGGCAGGACCCAAAGCACTGCGGGGAGTTTGCCATGAAGCTCTTCCTGAGTGGATTTAGGGACAGCAAAGCCTCCCCTCAGCTGCACCCTCTGACCTCTGCTTTGGGTTGGCTTCGTCGTTTTTTGCTGTTGCTGCTGTTTTCATGGAAGTTCTTGGAACAGTCTGTGCATTTCTCAGGGCAAGGCTCCTGCACGTGCCATAACAAAATATTCCCAGTGTCTGTGGAGGGACAGGGCCCTAACACAGCATTCCCAGTGCCCATGGAGGGACAGGGCCATACCATGGCATTCCCAGTGCCCATGGAGGGACAGAGCCACGACACAGCATTCCCAGTGCCCATGGAGGGACAGGGCCCTAACACAGCATTCCCAGTGCCCATGGAGGGACAGGGCCATACCATGGCATTCCCAGTGCCCATGGGAGGGACAAGGCCATACCATGGCATTCCCAGTGCCCAGGGAGGGACAGAGCCATACCATGGCATTCCCAGTGCCCATGGAGGGACAGGGCCATACCATGGCATTCCCAGTGCCCATGGAGGGACAGGGCCATACCATGGCATTCCCAGTGTCTGTGNTTCCCAGTGTCCATGGAGGGACAGAGCCATGACACAGCATTCCCAGTGCCCATGGAGGGACAGGGCCATACCATGGCATTCCCAGTGCCCATGGGAGGAACAGAGATGCTTTTCTGTCCTGTGGGAGGTTCTTCCTGGTCCTCCCTGGGATTTATTCACGCACTGGGCAGGTCTGTTTGGGGAGCTGAGTGTGTGGCTGGTCACTCCTCCCTCAATCCCAGTTCTGTGTTTGCATTCCTATTCCCAAATGTCCATCCCTTGACAGACTTCCAAGAGATTTTTCCTTGTTTGGTCATTACAGGGAATTCCTTCAGAACAGTTCCCTCCAGGTGTTGGTGGGACTTGTGATTTTGGCGTGAATGTGGCCAAACCAGGATACAAAGTGAGCAGAAAGCAAATGCAAACCCACTCCTGCATTTATCCTAATTCACATTTATCCTAATTCACATTTTGACTAATTCACATTTAGCCTAATTCACATTTATCCTAATTCACGTTTAGCCTAATTCACATTTAGCCTAATTCACATCTATCCTAATTCACATTTCAGCTGTCCCTCTGCCACCAGTGGATGGAAATGGGAGGGAGCTGGTTTGTCCTTGCGTGGTGGCCCTGCCACAATGAGGACACACCTCGTGAGCCACCTCTGAGCTCAGGCACCCAAAGCAGGGGGGTGTTGCCTAAGCTGAGCTGAGCTGAGCTTTAAAGCAGATGTGGGGAGCCTGGGATGCCTCTGCCTCACTGCTGGGAGACAACAAGGATATTGAATGATGAATATTTCACCATTGTTATCTACAGCAGCACAGCCACGCTTGCTGTTGTCAGAACACTGCAGCAGGAGGAAAGACTTCTGAATTATTAATTCCTGAGGGCTAATTAATAGGAAGGATGCTGGGAAAGTCAGCAAGCAGAAGTTCAAAGCCTGCACGTTTGTAGCTGTGAACAGCCGTAACACGGCCTGGGATTTCAGGCAGGCAATGACACCCTTTGACGTCACACCCACATCCAAACAATGCTCAAATAATGACACAAACACACCAACCTGGCACTGCAGAGCCTTTGTTTGCAGCAGAAGACAACTGAAAGAATTTGATTTATAATTGATTACCCAAAGAAAAAAAAAAAAAAACAGAAAAAAGTATAAAACAAAAGCTTCTTGCCAGCCGTTGCCTCTCCGTGAGCCAATTCAGTGCACGATACGGAGCAGATTGCCCAGGCCAAGTTTCTGATTTCAGACTTGTCTTTTTTGTGACATGTGCAGCTGAAATCCAATTGAAGACATCGTTTCTACGAGGCAAAGATGTTGCTGCAGTTCTCTGCTGCAGTTATTCCCTTTTGAACCTGCTGGTTCTCTGCCTCCCAGCACAGCCCTCACCCTGCCCATGCCGCGTCCTGCCTGCAGCATCCCCTCGCTGCTGGCCCTGCACCTCGCCCCGGTGAGGGATGGACTGATGGGATCCCCATTCCCACACTCCCCAACATCCCTCTGCAAGCCCTGAGAGGGACAAACGCAGAGCAGCTGCCAACTGGCCTCGTGTTTGGAGGGCTGACATCCAGTTGGCATCCAGCGGGTTCGTCGCGCTGGAACAGGAAGCGAACTCCCCGCTGCAATTACCCTCCAATTTCTGCTGTTTACCCCAGGAATAAACTCATTGCTGCTGTAAAACCCCCCTCCCACCGGGTCCAGGAGGAAAGGATGGAAGGCAGGAATGTCAGCCAGCTGGTCAGTGGCCAAATAACTGGCCAGTGGCCAACAGGCCTCCCATGTTTTACTCTCAGTGGAGGAAGGCTCGTGGGCCTGGCTGCAGATCACCTGCCTGGCATTTCCTCCTGTTTATCCTACAAAAACCCCAAATGTCACACCCTAAATCAGTGTTTCCCTGGTGGCCTGGCAGAAATGCGGTGACCAGGACAGGCCTTCACTCTCCCACTGAATAAAGTCAATTTATTTGAGAGTTAGGAGCAGGGCCTGAAAGGGAAATGCCAGCAAGCTGGAGGAGGGTTGGATCATTCCCATGGGGATGCACAGGGGACATCTCTCTGTGACTCAGCCCAAAATGTCACCTGCCACTGGATATCTTGAGCCTTTTTCCTTCTTCTTTTGTATTTGCTTGCAGGAATCACAGCAGGGGATGGTCCCAGCCCTGGGTGTGCACTGGGCAGGCTGAGGGTTCACCAGCCAAAGAGAAAAATTCTTGAAGTTCTTCATCCCTGCCTTGGATTTGCTGCCACTGATTGTCTCTGAATCCTTTTGGGAAGGGGCAAGCTGGTTGGTGAGCCCAGCTGGGAGCAGAATCCTGCATCCCTCCCAAATTTCCAGCAGTTTTGCATCCCATGCAGGGCAGCCAGCCTGCATGGAGCCAGTCCACCTCTGGAGGAGGATCCTGAGGGCCGTCTCTTAATTGCAATGCACTCCATAATCACTCCTCTATTTCTGCCTTCCTAAATTCTGCTTGCAGTGTCAAAGCCGATTTTGGGCACGGCAGTAAATACCATTTGTTTTTCCCTCTGAGTGTTGTTATCCCAGCGAGGAGGAGTGACAAGGGTGAGTCACCACGGCATTTGGCAAAACATCCCGGGAAAAGTGTTTGTCTGAAAAGCTGAGGAACCTTGACCTGGGAGAGGTGACAGGATCCTTCAGAGCCTCTCAAAACCTGTAGGAATGGAATATTCCAGCACGAGTGGACCGTGATAAGCAGCAGAAAGCAGCTCCATCCCGAGCTGTGGAGTGCTCCACTCCGGCCTGGCAGGTACTAGCGGCTGTATCGAGTTGCATGCCTGACTTTTCCTCTTTTTCCATGAGGAATGAGGCTTAGCTCAGCAGCTCAGGTCCCCACGCTCAGCCCCTGCTCCAGGCTCAGCTTTACCCTGGGGCTGCCCCACAGAGGGGTCCGTGTGCCCCTGGGCCTGGTCCCGTTTGTGCCCCGTGTCTGGGACAGCAGAGGACACACGGAGGGTGCCTGTGGGCAGCAGAGCTGCTCCTGATCCAGCAGGAAGGATGCAGCAGGGCTGTCCTGGGGCTGGGGGAGAGCTGGAGAGGGCTCCGTGTAAAACAACATGGAAAAGTGCAAGGATTCACCAAGTACAGAGCATTCCATCATCAGCCCTTCAGCTGGGATGATTGGTGAGGTGGGCAAAGGAGGGGAGGGCAAAGCCACAGCCCCTAAACCCTCCTCCCTAGCATGCACCCGCTCCAGGTAACCCCAGCACATCATGGACAGGGACACAGAAACCTTGAAACTGGGAAAAGGTAATTAAGAAGAAAAATATTTTAACAAAACCTAATTTCCCAACCTAATTAACCCTAAAAATGCCTCTGCCTCCTTGTCTCGCTTGTTCTTAAAGCTTGCAAACACCTCCACCTGATACTATTTCTTCATCAGATGTCTGTGTTCCACTTAACCCCTGCCCAGGACCTGTGTGCAGGACTGGGAAGGGTAATAGCAAACAGATTACACACTTAGCAATAGACTAAGCACAATTAGGCCTCACATTCCTCTCACTCCTATAAATAACTCTCAGTTTCCTCTCTGTGTCTGCAAATTTCATTAGTATGATGGAAAGAAAAGAAAAACACACACACACACACACACACTCACACACACACTCAGACACTCACATACACACACTCACACACACACTCACTCACACACTCACACACACACACTCACTCACTCACACGCCCCAAGCTTGCTTTTCTTGCAAAGCCCAGAGCTGATCTCTCAATCAAAGGCTTTGTTCTGCCCAGGGGAGGAAGGGGGGAGTTAAACCCACACCCCCACCAAGCCTTGGGCCACGTGTTCCTGGCCATGAAGGGGAAAATTTTCTGCAGATGGCTGAGGAATTCACCTGCAAGAAACAAGAGAGAGGAAAAAAAATCCCCCTCTTTGCCGGGCTGTGTGTGCAACCTGCAGCTGTGGGGTTCTGGGGCATCATCACCTCTGCTTGTCCTTGATCCCAGCAGCAGGGTGGGTGTTATTCCCAGGGCAAAGCCACCCCTCAGACACCTCCAGAGCGTGTCCTCTTCAAGATCTCTGCCCTGGGTGTGTGTCCCCAGCGTTGGGATTCAGGTGTGAATTTCAACAAGTAAAGGTGGAAAACTGAGAGGATCCTAAAGACAGCGAAACTGGGAATTTCATTCTCTGTAAAGGACACAACTGTTCACTGCATGTTCAAGGTTTGCAGGCCTTCATCATCTTCCCTTCCCTCAGTGGAGACCCCCCAGGTAACCTCTAAGTGCAGGTAAATGCAGGCTGCAATTGCAAGGGGGACAAAGTTCTTCTGCCCATAGGACCTCAGCTAAGTTAATGAGGAAAAAAAATGATTCTTATTAACTGCAGGGAGAACAGAAAAAAAAAGGGGAAAAAAAAAGTTCAGGCTCAGACAGGAGTGTAAAAACCCTTGGAAACCTGCTGTGGTCAACACTGTGATTGAATTTATAAAAGTGGGAGGTGTTTCTCAGGGCTGGGCTGGCTCCTTTTCCAGGGTAGCTTCAGATATGGCAAAATCTGAGGTGCAAGGCAGCCTGGGCAAATGGAGCTCTGGCACCTGGAAATGTGAGAATGTGGGATATGTCCCATGAAAGGGCACCTGAAACTCTGCACCGACAGAAATGTTAATTGTTAATGGCTCTTGTAATGTTTGGCACGAGAGAGAACAGGAGAGTTAGCCAGGAAAAAGCTCTTGAAAGACAAAATTGGTATTTCTGGCTGAGCAGAAGCTCCCACTGTGCAAGGACGAGCTGTGTCAGAATGTGACCATGTCTGCCACTGCCACCTGTGCCCCATCACCCCTGCCCTGCAGCAGCAGTGACAGCAGTGGCACAGTCAGTGCCACCATCCCCTCAGACTGGATTTGCTAATCTGCCTCTGCTTTTCTGGGCGTCCTCCTCCCTAAGCCATGGCAGAGGTGGGAAAGAAATGAGGTGCTGAGGGATTTTTCCTCTTGACAGCAGAGGCATCTCTATTTTAACTTCTCTCTGCTCTCATCTCAGTTAGTATTCCCAAGTAGGGTGCATAAATAATAAAACCCGTGCAGTTCAATGAATTATTTTCTCTTTTTTTCTTGAAAAGATTTTTTCCCTTACTTTCCCCTTCCTTCCCACACCCTTCTCCTTTCATCTTCTGAATAAAGACCCTATGGGCAGCCCTCCAGGAGTAATGAGACAAAGATGATAAAGTAAACCTCGGAAGAGGAGGAGTTGGCCATTGCAGCAGCCTTTTTGCACTTGTAGGGCCAATAGGAAAAACCAGGGCCTGTCGGGCACGTAAAGCAATCCAGGAGACATTAAAAGAACCTCCACCAGCTGAATATTTTCACAATTGCCTAAGCCAACACTCAGGTGCTGAACTGGGTGCACCCCAAGCATCTGCAGGGAGATGTTGATAGACAAACCCTTCAAGGGGTGTCAGTGTTGGAATTTAGGGCTCCTCCTGAAACCACTGCCAGCCCCCAAAGGGGAGCAGTTGCTCACTGATCTTCTCCCATTTTGGTCTCCCAAGTCAGAGCCTCAGCAACCCAATTTGCTCCTCGTGCCGTTATCTGCCTCCGACCCGGAGAATTTCATTAAATTCCTACTGAAGTGAAATAATTGCCTGGCTTTTCTTGCCGCCTTCAGCCCATTGTTGTTTTAGTCTCCAGCGGCTGGAGGATGCTGAGATGGAAAGATCCAGATGAATCTAAGGAGTTAAAGGCTGGGAGAGCCCATTGTTCTGACTTGACATTTAATGAGTTCTCCCCCAGCCCATTACTTTGCCTCATCTCTCCATCGCTATCAGCAGAAAAGTGTCTGCAAATAATCGTGTCCCAGTCCTACAGCCCTTAATGAGTTCATCCCAACGCAAAAGAAATGTTATCTCTTAGGTGTTAAAAAGCCAAATTGCTGCCTGCCTTTGAAGTGGTGCAAAGTCCCAATCAACAGCACTGAGCCAACGAATCACTTGGGAGGCCACACTCCGAAGGTCTCGTTGTCATTATTAGAATGGGGAAGAAGAAGTGAAGATGAAGTTTGGTTCTACGCAATGGAAAATTATTATAGGGAGGGACAGAGCCCTGCCTGCTAAAGAGATGGTGCCAAGTTTGGTGAGGAAACACTTTGTATTTCCTCTCCCTTGAAATCCGAGTGCACTTTTCCCACGTCGGCTGGAAAGAAACAGGTTTGAAGTCGTCACTCAACACCTGTGGAGAGGAGCCCTCCCTTTTCCAGATGCAGAGCAACATGGAATGCTCACTGATACTATCTTACATCACAGAGTCATGGAATGGGTTGGAAGGAGCCTTGCAAATCATCCCATTCCACCCCCTAGCCATGGGCAGGGACACCTCCCACTGTCCCACGCTGCTCCAAGCCCTGTCCAGCCTGGCCTTGGGCACTGCCAGGGATCCAGGGGCAGCCACAGCTGCTCTGGGCACCCTGTGCCAGGGCCTGCCCACCCTCACAGAGAAGGTGGAAGGGAGAAAGGGACAGGAGGACCTGGCTGTGGGGGACAGCAGGACGCAGACAGGAGGACACACCCTGGCAGTATCCCACCACTGAGTCCATGGGCTGCACATCCTGATCACCACTAAAGGCCCTCCTGGGATGTTCCTCCTGCAGCAGTGAGATGCCCGAAGTGAGATCTGAGCAGGCCCTGAGTGTTGGATCTGTGGTGTCAAGGCCAGGAAGTTTTCCAGCTCTAGGAGAGAACGTCAGCTCCCGTTCCTGACAGGCTGGATTTTGCTGCTCACTTGTTTCCCAGACTCCAAACCCCGCTGTGGTCAGGCAGGAAGGTCCCTTGTGGTGCAGAACACTCGTTCAGCCTCTCCTGTGGCTAAAACAGAGCCTTATTCATTCACTTGATTCCCACTTTGGCTGGATAAAGAGGATATTTTTTCTTCATCTTCCCTGTTCATTCATGCGCTCGGGAACGTTCCCATCTTTTCCACCCAAGGATAATAGAATCTCCAAAGCCCAACGCCACTATCAGCATTAAATCTTCCCTGACAGAGATCCACTTTATTGCATTTTATTAAAACACATTGGTGTTCCACTGAAACCCTGAAAAAGCCTCTCCCTGGGAAATTCAATCTTTTTCAAGAAACCAAAATTCTGTTTTGAGGAGCCCGGAACAAACGATGGCAGTGTCTCATTTTGTGGGATATAAACAGAGGAATATTTTCACTAAATGTGGGAAGATGCACAAGAAATCAAAAGTGAATTTTTTCCCGTGGTGATTGTGGGTCCACATGGACAAACAGGAGGACGAGGAAGAAATAGGTTATATCCAAAATAAGACTGGAAAAGCATTTTGGGCCACCTAATCCATGTGGGTGCTGTGCTCCATGGCCCCAGGGGGACATTCCCTATGAAGGCATCTGGAGTTTCAGAGCAGTTCGGGCTCCACTGAAGCAGTGGATGACTGGCATTTAAGTCACCTACTTAAATTAATAAGTATGAAATTAATAAATTAATATTTCTTAAGTTTATAAAAGTTTATGCAATTTTTATATAAAAGTTCATTAATTTATTAAAATATACTAATAAATTTTAGAAGGCTGATGGGCTTCTTCACTCACTCTTTCCTCATGGGGCTGGGATGGGGCCGTGCCAAGGTCTATTGAACATGGGCACGCTCTCAGGCAGGTCCATGTTATCTGAGGGTGGAACATCATCAGCAACAGCAACAGAAACACCAAAGAGACCCTTAGCAAAGCTTTTAAATTCAGGTTTGGGTGTTCGTTCTTATCCATTCCTGCTCAGCACCTGAGAGTGCAAAGGCATGGAAAAGCTGCTCTATAGAGGGAGGGACAGAATCCTTTGTTGAGTTTGTCTCAGTAAAACCTGCTCCTTCACACATTCCATGGCTGAAATTTGTATTTCCCATTCCACAAGGCAGCCCTAAAGATAGGGAACTCTGTGATGACTTTTCTCCTCTAGAAAGCCTCCAACAGGAATGTGAAATAAAACTCTGTCCTAGAGACCGTGCTCACCTCACAGAAATGAAGAACCAGAGTGACCCGGGTCCATCCACAGGCGATGGAGAGGGCTGGGAAATACGGGACCATTTTTCCTGGAAAAAGGTGAATTGCTGTTGTGAAGGATGAAATCTCTGTCACCAAACTCTGTCATCATCATCGTCCCTGCCCTGGGGCACCCTCTGTGTGTGACACACGGTGTGGTCGTTGTCACCTCCCGTGAGGATGGTGTTGGAGCTTGAGGATATTTTAGGAACACAAAACGCTTCCTTGTGAAGTCTTAAGCTGCCTCTGCCTCGAGCACTGCATTCAAAACAAATGAAAATAATACTTTTGTTTCACTAATCTTCTGTAGACTTGGTAAAATATATAATAGCTTCCATTAAGCCCGAGTGAGTTAATTGCTAGGTAGGAAATCCAATATCTTCTCAGGGTTATTTTCCAGTTGTCATTTTGCAAGAGAATTTTTGCTTTGACGTCATTGCGAGACAAAAAACACCCTGTGGACAAAAGAAACCACAAATCGGGGGAAAAATACATCAATATTGTTTTTCTTATAGCCTGCCACTCATTGGGTGGAATTTTGTGCAATATCGTGAGCCTGCCTCTGGCAAAGCTCCGTTTTCAACCCAAATGTGTGCAATAACGAGACAGCTCATGGAGCCAGCCCTGGAAAAGCTTTGCAGATCTTGCAGGTCCTGTCAGGGCCGCCTTCAGGTGCTGACCAACACCTCAAGGACCACCCCTCACTGAGGAAAAAATAAAAATATACGTGGACATTTTCATGCTGGAACTCAGCACCAGCATTTAATTAATTTTCCATAAATTCCGTTGCATCCTCACGCAGGTGAAAATCAGTTCCATGACCTTCCTTGGTTAACAAGGATATTACCATTACCAGGATGCCATCCTTGGAACAGAGGGGTAATTACGTTCATTAATATTAACCTGATCACCCACTGCATCTGTTTTCCTGCTTCAGCAGGAGCTGAATTAAAATGCAAACTGACTTTAGCAAGGTTTCTAATCTGATTAATTACTATCCAACTTATTTACATATAAAGCCATAAAAGCACCTTTCAAACCAAAATACCTGGTCATTTGTTCTGCATGGCTGTGTGGAAGTGCTGGCTGCAGAAGTTCCTACCAAAAAATCCCATATTCTGTTGGAATCTGCGAGGCTGAGGTGGAAGTTAAATATAATTTAGTGTTGGGGGGTTTTTCTCCTCTGGAATTTTGTTTTGGAAGAGAACCTGAGGGAAAAAATTCTGACAATGTCAAAATACGCTGTTTTGACTATTTCAGAACAAAATGTTTAGAGTTCCCTTTTCGAGAGGGATTTTGTTTTGAATTTTTTGGTTTTGTTGTATTTTTTTAATATTAAATACATTATATTGTATTATAGAAAGAAAAGTTCGAGAGCCGTAATGAAAACAAATGGTTTTATCTACAGAAAACACTTTCTGGATTCTTGCTGTGGAAAATGTGACTTTGGAGCTTTGCAGAGACTCCGGTTTGTAACAAAGGGCTGGAGGCTGCATTTGCCTTGAAGGAGGCGACAGAGAGAACCTGGCCTCATCTCCCACACTGAAGGACCCATCAGATCCATTTTTTATCAGACTTCCAGCTTGGATTCAAAGCTCCAGGTGCTGTTTTATGGAGGGGAAATTGATGGAGAGTGGCACATTTGCATCCCTTCCTTTTCCCACCAGATTCCTCCAGACTTACAGGCAATGATGACGAATGATGAAGAAATAAAAGAAGTTTATGGACGTGTCCACATCCCGTTATGGATGGGATCCTTCACCACTGTCAGACATTTGTGGCACAGGTCAAGGAGAAGGGAATTCCCTCCCAAGGAGACCATCACAATCAGAACAACTTTTCAAGGGCATTAATAAAATCATGGAATGCTTTGGATTGGAAGAGACCTCAAAATTCATCTCATTCCACCACCTTTCACCATCTCAGGTTGCTCCAAGCCCTGTCCAACCTGGCCTTGGACAATTCCAGGGATCCAGGGGCAGCCACAGCTTCTCTGGGCACCCTGTGCCAGGGCCTCCCCACCTTCACAGGGGAGAATAAAAACTTTAATCTCATTCCCTTGGGCTTCTCATTGCTCCTCATTTAAAGGGTTAAACGCCTCCTTTGGACTTGCTCCCTCTGGCAAACAAAATGCCAGCACTCCCTGGGCTGAAAGAAGATGTGTTATATTAATGGAATTATTTTGCAAATGAAATTTAAGCCTGAAAAAAACCCCAAACCCAACAAGGTTTATTCGTGGAGGGGAAAATTTGTTTGCCATAGCCTGCTTTGCTTCTCCCAGTCGTGGTGGCTGCTGGGAGGAGTCTGGGAGGAAGGAAAGAAGCTCCTGAGCTGAAAAGCAATAGTCTGAAGGCATAATGGTGGAGGCAGCTTATTTTTAAACTCTTGCTGAAGAATTAAATCGATAATGGGGCATGACCTCGCTCCTGCTGCCGTCTCCCAGCTGAACAGGTCTCAGCAGCCCCAGGCTGGATCCCCACATTGCCCAGTGATGCCAACAGAGACCTGGAGCCTGAAGGTCCCACGCTGAGGGATGCTGCAGGTCCTGCCCATGCCTGGCTGGAATTTGGGAATTGGGAAGCTTTTTGCTGCAGTCTGTGGTTGTGGTTGCCCGCCCTGCCAGCAGTGCCGGGAATCAAACCACAGCCCTCGTTGTAATCCGATAAAACCTTAACAGCCTCTCCTCCTCCCCGACGGCAACTTAAGGGCCTCGTGTACTCTGCAGGGGCCTCCTTGGCCTTTTGTTTAAGTCTCAGCCAAGAGCCAGGCAGGAGCAGGGAGGGAAAACGGATCCCAGATTCCCCCATTCGGCCGCGCGCCTTTGAAGAACACAAACAAAAACCCGATCTTCCCGATACATCCAACTTCCAAGAGGCTCTTTGGCACCTGGCTGGAGCACCTTGGAGCTGGCAGCAGCTGTGGGGCCGCATGGGGTGAGCTCCAGCGCACCTTCTCTGCAGCCCTGTCCAAGTTTCCTTGTCTTATTTCTTGGAAATGCAATCAGCTCTGAATCTTAGATTTCTCCCATGCTGGCAGGAGCGAGATTTCGCCTCAAACTGGAAACCTTCCAGTGAAACTTTCAGCTGTGTTGGTTCTTTCCCTGTGGAATCCTCCCGGGGCAAAGCGCTGTCCCCTCGGATGGAGCCGTGTGGATGCGGAGAGAGCTTCCATGGCTCCGGGGTAATCCATGAACCTCCTGCTCATTTTTGGCAGATGGCTGAGCCCCTGCACCCCACACCCGCAGCTCATCCCCCTGCTGAGGGCTCATCCCTCAACCCCACATCCCTGACCCAGTCCTGAGGGTTCATCCATCACCCCTCATCCCTGAACCCCTCAACCTGTTCAAAGCCATCCCCGAGTTCTGGGGAACCCCTTTGATTTGGGATCGCATCAATCACCTCCGAGTTTGGGGCTGCCTTTGCAGGGCTCCCCTGTGAGCTCCTCCCTTGCAGCCTTGTTGCTGTGATGGGGCTGAGTCCTGAGAGGGAAATATTTGGGAATTGTTATTTTGGGCTGATTTATTCAGCAGTGGCCTCAAGAGCTGCCACCTCTGTGTAGGTGCATCGGGATTTGGGGAGGGTTTGCCACATTCTGAATTTCTTTGAATCATTCCATAAATAGGTGTCAACTCCCTCATAGCTTTAATGAGAAAGGAAAAACATTTTTCAGCGTTTTTTCTTCTTTCTTGATTATTTGAATATATTTCCCTCAAAAAATACAAAGCAAATGAAAAAAAAAATCCCATCGACAAAAAAAAAAAAAGGCACAATAGTTTTAAACACTTCATGAAAAAGACATTAAATTATCAGTTCCTTCAGGTTGGTAAATAAAAGGGAATTACAGTTTGAATTTTATGCCCAACAAGATGTAATTTTAATTTGTTTAAAGGAGTCCTGAGCACCTTCACTTTCCAAGAGCATTTCTGAAAGTCAGGCCTGAGAGAGGCCAGCCTGGATTTCCCAAACTGAAGAAATCTAAATCAGAAACCGGCTTAAATGGCTGGTCTGAAATGCCTCAGGCCCTTTCTCTGCTTCTCTCCTTATTTCCTGGAGCACAAACTTGAGTGGAGCTCACTATCTGCTTTAATCACCCACGGAATCACAGAATCCTTTTAAGAAGCAGAACCAGCAAACAAAAGCAGCTGGAAAGATGAAGATTTCAGGCATCATAAAATGCTGAAAGTACCAACGGTTTTCAATAAAACCATCTTGATTTAGGATTTCTCCTTCAGAAAACTGCACATCTTGATTATTCCTGGGATATATTTAAAAAAAAAAACAAAACCAAGCCCAAATAACCAATCTTGAAGGTATTTTTGTCAAACATTTCCATTCTTTTTCCAAAGGAAATGGTTGATTTTATAACTGCAGATGCCTCTTCGTGAGCTGTTCAAGAAAAATCCTGAGATTTTTCCATTCGTTAGCCAATCCAGGCTCGCTCTTGCATCCACAGAAAGGTGTTGCCATCCTAAAACTGGGCCACGGTGTTTACATTTTTATGATGTTCTCATAATTAGCAACTTTCTTCGCTGTCCCCCTGGTGACTAATTAAAAAGCAGCTGATCCTCGATGGAAACTTCAGGAACATCCTGTTTTGAGATTATTCTGCTGCTGTGCTCCATATTTTCTGCTGTTTATTCAAACTGAGGGTAGTTCTAGAAAAAAGATCATTTTTGCATCAGATGGGGCGTGGTGCTTATGAATTCTGGTGGTGTTACGTTCTGCACGACACCATAATGTCACCTACAGCCTCCTGGGGTCACAGCTGCATCAGAATTTCTGCACTCAGGACATCTTTGTGCGTGAAAAGGTAAAATAAATTATCCAGGAGTGGAAAATGTGGCTCTGAGAATGCCCCCCACCTGGCAGGCTGGCTGAAATAATAGCGAGAAATGGGTATTTTCTGGTATTCCCTCATTTGTGGGGATTAATCTGACACAAAAGTGTTTCCACCATGCGGGTGCCTCTTGTTTTCCAAGCCTGGAGGCTCCAGCAGAGCCCCCCAGTCCTGCGTGACGTCAAGAACCCAAAATCTCATGGGGTTCCACTGAGGTGAGACCAACCTGCTCCTCACCTCATATCCATCATCATCATCATCATCACCATCATCATCATCATCATCATCATCATCATCACCATCATCATCACCACCAGACCCTCTTGCATTAGATCCAGTGGGAATTGTGGTGGGACACCCTCAGCAGTCTCCAGAGGAGCCTTTCTGACACTTTTATACATATTTGTGCCCCCAGCTCCAGGCCTGCAGCGCAGATCTGACAGAAGCTGTTCACCCCAAATCCCACCTCCCCGGAGAGGATCCCTGTTTGGCTGGAAACGAGCGGAATTTGTCATAAATTTGGACGCCCTCCATAGGAAACACTTCCACGGGGATGAGAGGAGGGCCGGTAAATCCATCTCCGAGGAGCAGGGGCAGTTTGTGCTCCCTGCTCTGCCTGTGTTCAGCCCTCACGGCTCCACTGCCTGCCAAAACAGGAAAAAAACAAACAAACCACCCCCAAAGAAGTTGTGGGATCGGAGTCCTCGGGCTGGGAGGTAACTCGGAGTTGGATGAAGGACCTGACATTTACCAAAGGCTGGCAGATCCCGCTCAGAGCCCTTCGCCTTTTCTCTCCTGATGGATTGTTCTCTCCTCGCAAGCTGATGGCATTCCCAGGTTACACGTGCGGCTAAATTGCTCCCAAACAGTGTTAATGCCACCCTTAACTCTGCAATTCTCCTGCAGTTCCCCTCCTGCAGCTGGGATTATCTGCCTGTCTGCCAGGCAGAAAGCGAGACGTAGGCAGAGAGTTTGTTTTTCCCACTGGGTGACAAATTTCGAGACTGCTCCACTTCTCTTTCCCCTCTGCTCGCTCCTCCAGCTATTTTTGGACTCGCTGGTGTGGCTGCTGCCCTGCTGGCCAGGGCTGCTTTGCAAATGACCATTTCCCTGTGAGTTTGCTGAGTGTAAACATCGTCTTGCAAAACAGAGCTTGTGCTTCCAGGAGGTCTGAGGAGCAGCAGGGGAAAGGGGGAGTTGCTCAGAGCCCGCCTGGTCTCGTAGTAGCAGCAAAGAGTGTCTCAAGTTAGAAATCTGGCTGCAAGATTTCAGTGTCTCGGGCTACTGGAGCCATCAGTGAGCGAGGAAATAAAGAAGAGATGGGAAAAATGAGCCCTGCAAACACACGAGTGTTCTCTGAAACGCTTCAGTGCTGCACGGAGCGTCATGGTGGGACATCTCCTGTCTTGTAGGGGAAGGAAGCTCTGGTATCCCCCTTGTAGCAGCTCCGTGGGGAGGGGCATCCCAAATCCACACTCCTGGATTGCAGATAAAACACAGAAGAGGTCTCAGTTCGGAGCTGAGAGTCCTTCCTTGCAGCCAGCCTGGATTTTCTGGATCTGCAACGCCAGCGCTGCCTTTGCCCAGCAAACATCTCCCCTTCCCCACCTGCGAGGGCAGAGTTTGTTTTCCTGCCTTTGCAATCACTTTCAGAGAACGCTTAAAAAAGACTTAAAATTTAAAAATAAAAGCCAGGTTCTGCCAAGAAAACAGGTGTCCCCTCATTAATTCCTCATCCCAGGGATTTTACAGCGAGTGACGGGACAATGAACACATGGGAAAACACAGTGCTCTGATGCTGCATTGTTTCTTATATTTTTATATCGATAAACACTGACTCACCTTCAACAACGTAATCCAGAGACAATCAAGGGAAGTACATGGGGATCTCATGGTCTTCGCTGACTTTGTTTTGTTTATGACCCCAAAACACCGCAAAAGACATATCCACAAGTGTGTCCCATGCATGCAAAGCATGGGCTACAAATAGGAAAGAGCTGAAAAATCAGGGAGAGCCTCTTTCCCGACACAGGGAGCTGCAAAAGTTGTGGAGTCGGAGCTCAGCACTTCAAGTTTGCATGCCCAGTCCATTTTTTCTGGCTATAACTTCTTTCAGAGAGTGAAAAAAACCCTTATTTTTCCCATTTGTCTTTCGCACCAAAATGCTGCATCTCATAACATTTGAAACGTTGGGAAAACGCATTTCCGATTTTTAAAGGGGGCCATGCATGGAATCAGCTCCAAAAGGGGCCAGCAATGCTCACAACTGATCAACATCAAAGGGAACATTCTTCTCCTTGCACTGCTTGCTGTGAGAGCACCAATATTCCCACTTTTCAGTGGATCTCTGGTTATTAGGAATATGTCCTGAATAGCATTTTGATGAAACTCAACAGAGAAATGACCCTAAAAATACAGTGCAACCTAAGAAAAAGGTGATGGGATCTCGAGCTCCACACCCTGATGGCTTTTGCATGGAATCACGGAGGATGGCCAGAGCTGCCAGACCAGGAGAGGCTGGAAGATCATTTCCACAAGGTGTAGACGTGGGCAGGGATTCTCCACGTGGCAAACCCTTCCTTGCAGAAGTATTGCTGGATATGAAAACTCCCCTACACCCCAAAACATCAGTGGGAATTTCTTGTTACTCCCACTGAGAGCTGGATATTACCTTACATGGCCTAAAGCTCCCCAAAAATCATTAGTGGTGTTCTGATTAAAAAGGAAAGAGGGGAAAAGGCAGAGCTTGTCCTGTGGTTTGTGCTGTGTGAAATCTGCCAGGATTTCATCCCTGCAGAGCCTTCACTGGAGCTCAGATTCTCAGATTCCCACGAGGCTCAGGGTGATGAGATGGAAGCGCTTGGACTCCCTGGCCAAGATTGATTGCACAGCTCTGAGGGGGCTTTTGGTGACAGCAAGGCCTGGACAAGATGTGACGATGGGGAAGAGCCAGAGCAGGGGCTCCCAGCACGTTTTACTGCAACCCACAGCCCGGGCAGGGGCAGGGACTGGCTCTGCTGCTGGAATCCCTGTGCCCACCCCGTGACCTCCACAGACAAAGCTCTCCATGTCCCCCGTGACCCAAATGCCAATGGAAGCTGTGGCCAGCTCTGTCACTGAGAGCACAGGACCTTTCCTTGGTTCTCCTCTTCCCTGCACGTTGTCCTTGCTCAGGCCCTGCCTCTCCTTGCCCAGGCAGAGGAAGGACCCCGGTGAACCCATGGATATTCACCTGCTCCCAGAGAACAGCCCAGCTGCTAAAGCAGAGCCCTCACCCTCCCTGCTCAGCTGTTTATCCGTTCCTGCTTTTACCTGCTGTTCCAAGAAAAGTGACTTCTGTCTTTCCCTTCATTTTCCTTCCACCACACAAAAGCATCCCACCAAAATTTCTCTTCATCTCTTTTCCTTTCTTCTTCTTTTTTTTTTTTCACACAACAAAAACATTTCTCTTACATTAATTTTGTCACTCAGGCAGAGCAAACCATCGCTCCTCAGCGCATCCCCCAAAAGCCAGAGCGGAGTGACTCAGTCGGGCAGGATTTTATTCGAACCATTTGTCCTGTGGTCAGAGCAGATTAAAGGCAGATCAAGTTGCCCTCGGAGCAACGCTGGGACAGTGAGAACGAGAGATGTTGGCGCTTGCTCCTCAAACCACAGGCAGCTCGCGTGACTGCGGCTTCCTCCGGCTTCTCCTGCCTGCTGGAAGTGCCATTTCCATGTGGGAGCACCTGTGTGCCCCTGGGATGGGGGAGCAGAGTGGCCCTGGCCACGGGCACGGCCGGGGCACTGCGGTGTGGTGACCCCAGGGTGGCCACTGCACAGCAGGGATGGCCAGGGCACAGCAGGGATGGTCAGGGCACAGCAGGGATGGCCAGGGCACAGCAGGGATGGTCAGGGCACAGCAGGGATGGTCACTACAGACCAGGGATGGTCACTACAGATCAGGGATGGCCACTACAGACCAGAGATGGCCACTGCACAGCAGGGATGGCCAGGGCACAGCAGGGATGGTCACTACAGATCAGGGATGGCCACTACAAATCAAGGATGGCCACTACAGATCAAGGATGGCCACTATAGACCAGGGATGGTCACTACAGACCAGGGATGGCCAGGGCACACTAGGGATGGCCAGTGTAGACCAGAGATGGCCACTTCACATCAGAGATGGTCACTATACACCCAGAATGGCCAGTATACACCAGGGATGGTCACTACAGACCAGGGATGGTCACTACACACCAGTTCTGCCCAGTACACAGCAGGGATGGTCACTACACACCAGTTCTGCCCAGTACACAGCAGGGATGGTCACTACACACCAGTTCTGCCCAGTACACAGCAGGGATGGCCAGGACACACCAGAGGTGGTCACCACACACCCAGACAGGCAGGTCAGAAGGAGGAAAGGGTTAAAAAGCACGTTCAGCATCTCCTCATCCCTCCCCGTTCCAAGGTGCCTGCAGGGTTTTTGCCCTGCCTCGGCAGCAGCAGGGTTAATTCAGTCCGGGCACGTGGGTCGGGTCCACCAAAGGTTTTGGGATGAAAACCCGAAGCCTCCCAGAAGATCTGAAAGAAAATTCATGTGACGAGCTGGCTGCTCTGTGCAGAGAGGTCCCTGCCGGGCCACAGGGACTGGGGAAGGATCCAGGAGTGTTTTAATTGATTTAACAATTCCTGTTACAGCGTCACCCCTGCAGTCGGTGCAGACTTGGAGGGAGCTGAAAGACAGTAAACCCAAACCCCTGGAGCATCTCCTGACCATGATTTCACACTCTGGAGCACTCAGGGCTGGTCCTGAGCCCTCTGCTCAGCTCCCAGCACCCCGAGCCAGGCTCCTCCCGAGCCAGCACAGCCGGAGATTGCACCACCGAGCAGCCTGGGGACTGAGCTGGCTCTGGAAGGACCCAGCAGCAAAATAACATTTGGTTCAATTTTGAGGAGCATCATTTCCCTGATGTGGCTCGCAGCACGTGCCAGCACTGGAGGAGCAGGAGCCGCTGCAAAGTGAGGGAACCAAGCAGGGAAACACCTCGTGCTGCCACCCCTGCAGGCAACCAGAGCTGCCCCGAGCTCCAGGAGCATTAACTTTATTTAGGAATTTAATTTAGAGCTTTATTAGCTCTGTACAAAGTATTTAAACCCCTGAATCTGGCAGCAGATGGTCAGGGTCTCTGCTGGCTCTCACCAAAACATGAAGCATAAAACCACAGAAGTGCTGTAAAAAGAGAGAATAAACACAAACCTGCAGTGGGAACTGCTGCAAATTGTCCTTTTCATGGCTAGAAAGGACATTTCTAGGGGTTCATCTATATTTTTATATATTCATACCACATGAGGGGATGGCTACCTAAGTCCAGGCAGTGCTCACGCCGTGCGCCAGAGATTCAGGCAGAACCTTTCTCCCAAATTGATCAATCCAGCAACTCCTCTAAACAATCATTTCCCCCATATTAGAAAAAGATGTTGAAGGCTTTGATTAACTGCCTCATCTTCCTGAGTCCCCCCTTTAGATCCAGGGCATGGGGTTGCAGTCTGGGATGCATTCTGTTAATGTCAAATCAACTCATTACCCAAATCCTTTGAGAAACAAAGCCTGGCAGCTCTGCCTGGACTTTTATTATGGATTACAACTCTTGTGATCAGTTAATCCAAGAAATTACTCAATTCTTCCAGTTGACAAAGTCAAAATATGATTGCTCTTCAAAGAATGCAAACTCGTAGGAATTAATCTCTTCATCTCGGGGATTTAATCATTTTTTTTACTAATTTTATACCAAAATATTGCCATGTGTGGGCTCCATAAATCTGTCTCACCCTGTTAGCAGTTACTTTCCCCAGATGCTTTGAACTTTGAGAAAAAGTTGCTTAACCAAAAAAGCACAGCTGCCACATGTTGTAATTTCCTCTTCGGGGGCATCTGGTGCCGTCTTCGAGAAGGTTCTGCCAAATTTTCCCCGGGACTTTTTCTCTATTTGTTGTATTTCTCAGTATCTTTGGGATTTCTCAGTATCCTTGGGATTTTATCCCAGAAAACAGAGCTGTTTGTGGCCGTGCTTTCAGCACCTTCCCAAACCCCCCCCCTGCCCCCACGAAGGATGCAGTTGCATAAAGTCAGGTTTATATTCAACATTTAGCAACGAAATTGCATTCCCCAGCCCTTTGAACTCTCCTGGACCAGTTTTCCAATGATTCTTGGGTGTTTGACTTTTTGCCTGACCAACATCAGTGTCAAATTCAGGGAAGGGGGGGGG
>VZRR01006865.1:0-20509 GCA_013398015.1 Oreocharis arfaki | reverse complement strand
GGGGGGGGCAAAGGAGGGAGGAAAAACTTCTGTGAGGCAATAAATGGATAAGAAAAAGAATAAAAGGTCGCAGTGTGAAATTTACCTTCGTGTTCCAGTGCCCAGCATTTCCCCTGGTGCCTGTGAGTGTTGCTGCCGACTTCAAAGGCGTTATTTCGGGAGGTGAGCGGGACTTGGCCCCAATTCCTGATGACAAACACGGACATTCCTTGGGTGACCTCGCAGCCCAACACATCAAAGGTTTTGCTGGAGTTGCACCTACAAAGAATTTGTCTGGAGAGGCACGAAAGCTTCTCCGCTGTGGAACCAGCAGGCACCTGCCAAAACACACAAAGCAGCACGCAGGAGGCGGGGAAGATCCCTGGGGTCTCAAAAAGGGGTCTTTGAGGTAGAAATGAGTGGAATTTCCACTGGGGAAAGCGATGTGGGAGCTCTTCGGAGCCCCCAGCTCCCACGGGAAATGGATATGTGGAAAATGCCGTGGAGGTGGGATGAGATCCCACACGGAGAATGGGAACAGTGACTATGGGGTCCTGATGATTTTGGGGTCTCCAATGAGCACTGGGAATGCTGGAGGAGCCAGGGAGAGGCACTGGAGGATGCTGCCTCCCTGTGAAACCATCAAGGTGAAAAATTCCCCAGAGGTTCGTGTTGCAAAGCACAATTTTTGTGTTCCTTGGGAATTCCGGGAACTCCTCACCGCCCACCGCACACAAACTGCGCCTCCTCCCCAGCACTCGGCACTGCTGGGGGCTCAGAGATGCTTCAGGGTCACTGCTCTGCTCTCTCCAGCCCAGAAATCTCCCTGATTTTGGGGAAAGAAGAAAGGTTTGGCAGGAAGGGCACTCCAGCACCACCACCGGCTCCTCAGGGGAGTCCCAGCACCTCCTGCTTGGCCTGGGCCACCACGTGCCTGGGTGGGATCCCAAAACCAGGAGAAGCGACACAAATCACTGCACTCCCACCCAAACTGCCTCAACTGCTCCATCTCTTGTGTGGTTGGCAGTAAAAAACTGGTTTAAATAACTCCCTGTTTGGGATCCTGGGGCTCAGGTACCGTTCTGCAGCGAGCTGCTGTGCCCCAGGAAATCTCAGCACAGCCCAAGCTCCAGCAGGAATCTCGACTCCTGGTTCTCCAACTCCTCTTGGGGAGCTGCTTTATTGTGTGCCCATCTAAAAGTTTATTCCTCTCCTGACTAATACGAGCAGCGAGTGACTGATTTTATCTGCGAGATATTGCTCATTTCTCCCATTGTGGGGGTTTTTTTTTTAACTGGCTTTTTTGGGGGCTGTCGTTTCTTTTTTAAACCACAGATAAAACGCGCTGAGTCTGAGTTTCGTTTTGCTTTCTGCAGCTTGGTTTTAAGTGGAAATCTTGTCATCACTGCTCTCCCCTGAAGACACTGAGAGGGGAGTGTGAGTCAGCTGAGTTTATCACCTCCTTCCTGCAGAGGAGACGTGGCTCAGGTTGTCAGAGCTCTGGCAGATAAAACATCAGCCTGAAAGTAAATGTTTGATTTTTCCTCTTAGCTGTTACTTAAAGAAATCTTTTTTTAAAAAAAAAAAAAAAAAAGAAAATTTGGTCTAAAAGCTCCCACGGGTCAACAGGAATTGTCAGGAATGTGAATGTGCAGAGCTGAAGGGATGGAAGAGGAGCAATCCTGGTTGGATGTGGTCCTTCCCTTCTCCTCCTCACACACCCACAGGAGCCACCACTCATCCCATCCCATCCCATCCCATCCCATCCCATCCCATCCCATCACCAGCTCCAGGAGCAAGAGCGGAGGGACCTACATCCCATAGGATCCCAGAATATCCTGAGCTGGAAGAGACCCACAACTCCAGCTCCTGGCCCTGCACAGACACCCCAACAATCCCACCCTGTGCCCGAGACATTGTCCCAGCGTTTTCCTTGGAGTTCAAGCTGTTTTCCACCTTCCTTGGTTTTACTGCTCTGCCTGGGCTTGTTCCTCTCCCCCACCGAGGCTCATGGGCAGGGTTTGTAGGGTCTGGCAGTGCTAATTAGGGCTGGGATGGCAATTCCCATTAAGCACAGGGGGAATTATGAGACATCTCTGGATCCCCCAGGAGCGGCCGCTCGATATAATCCCGGGTTTGGTACCTGTGGAGGTTCTGCTCTGGGAGCAGTGCAATATCCTGTCGGAATGGCAGCAGGACAGCTTTGCACACACATCATTTTATGGAATTCCAGCGTGAAATCTGAAAAGGGAAGAAGGAGAGAAAGGCCAACCTAAGCTTTAGGAGCTCAGCACCTCCAGGAGCTGCACCCTTCAGAAGCAATCCCTTAGCAGAGACCCTGCTTTCCTTCATTAATGACCCATTTGACTGCAATTTGCAGGAGCAGACTTGGTAATAGAATTAATCTTTGGCTATAAAGGAACTGCTGTGAGGCTGAGAAAAATTCACCTTCTGGAAAGTGCTTTGTCTTGTAATGGGCTCTGCTCACATGAGCTCTAATGCCAGTGTGAAGAGGAAAACCATTTGGAAGGGGATGTTATTCCTCAGGGCTCCCTGTTGGAATTCATGTCACTGCAGAAGTTATTATTGTAATAAAAAGCAAAAACGAGTTCTCAAAACACACTCCAGCCTATTATTCAGGACAGCCTGGAAGCAGAACCTTAATGTTAAGCACATGCATGGATCACTCTGAAGTCAAACCAAGGGGATGGATTGAGGGGAGCTCTTTTCCTGACTCAGGCCTCCACACTGATCCTCCAGATAATACAAAAAGACAGGCACGAGCTCATGGGGAAAAAAAAAATCCTAATGGCATTAAATCAGTGGTAAATTGCCCTTCCCCATATTGCAGCCCAGTTTAGGACAGAGTAAATGATTGTATTTATTTATTTTTTGGTTTTAGGACCATTTCTGGGCCAGCTGTGAGGCCAGGCATGCCCAGGGGCACTGCATCCCTACCCCCCAATGGACACACATTTCCAAAGGGATTCAGCTCCACCTCTAACATTTGGTTGATTTTCATCTTCTGTGGGTGAAGGTTCCTCCAGTCCCTCTTGCTCTGATGGCTAAAAAACTCCCCCAGTGTGCCCAGGGTCATTTTTGCCCTCTCCCACAGCTTACAGATCTTCCCTTTATTTATAGTTTCATCCTGATGTTCTTTTATGTCTTTAGGGCCTTCACTGCACAGGGATGAGCCAAACCAACCTCTCCTATTTTCCTGTTGGAGGCGAGATCCACGTCCCACTTACAGGGGGGACCTCAAGGAGAGCGTGAAAATCCCTGACATTTAGGGAGCAAATGGAGGGAAAGCAGAAATGCAGAATATGTGGCAAACACGGACTGAAATTCTGGAATTTCAGATCAGATTGTTCAGAGGATTTGCAAAGTGAAGTTCTAACTCCTGCAAAATATTTTAACAAACCCTCTGTATGGCATTTCCCATCAAAAAACCCAAAGTAAAACTCGTACCGAGGTCAGCACAATGCAGCTGATCTTTTATTTGGTTCGACTTCCACCATCTGGAATTCAGGGGGGAAAATTGTAGGATTTTGGGAAGATTTCCCAGCCCTGGAGAGTTGTGAAGAGTCTGCCCCATGTGCAGGGACAGCTGGTGCCACCCAGGCCAGGAGAGCTGCTCTGATAAACCCAGGAGAGAGATTTCTTTAATTGATGATGAAAAGACAATACCATCCACAGATGGGCTCACGCAAACTTATCCAAGGCTTTCAAACTACACATAAATTAGATCTGATTTATAATTACGTATAAATTAAAATTGCTGAAGACTGTTAAGTGAGATCCAGAAACTGAGATGCAAAGTAGATGCTGGCAGCGGTTTTGCTGCTGATTTTTAAACACAGGGGGTTTGTAATCCTTCCCCACAAGGTGAAACAAGCCACTACCCCACACCTGCACCTCTGGTGACCCCTGCCAAGACCATGGCTCTGCAGGACCTGTCCCTGCTTTATCCACAAACCCACCGTGCAACAGCCTCCAGGAACACGACTCCAGGAGGAATTTCTCCTCCTCCCCACCTTCTCGAGGCTCGCTGCAAGAACTTAATCAGGGAAAAGTCGAGAGTGAAGTGTCCTTCCTTCCTACCCTGCAACTTGTCAAGACACTTAAAGGAATTTTAGGAAGGCACATGCACATTGAGCATCAGCGTGCCGGGGGCGGAGAGCTGCCAAGTTATTATTGCAGCGTTTTGTTATTATTTAATAGGAAGCATCCCAGACATCTTAACAAACAGGAGTCCCTTGCGGCTCTTGTGCTCAGGATTCCTTGGATCCTGTGACTCAGCACTTCATCCTCACAGAAATGGTGTGAAAAATACGACTGGAAGAGGCAACAAGCAGCATTTGCAGATGAGAAGAGCTGGGGGCACTCGTCAGGAAAGCCTTGGTGGGTCCTGTGGAGCCCGCAGAGCTCTGGGATTGTCCTTCCCAACACAAAATTATCCATCCCACTGCCCAAAGAGAAGATGCTGCTCCCAGGCCGGGTGACCAGGATAACAAATCCTCCTGGAGGGAGACTCCAGTGCTTTCCCCAACCTCCTTGTGGTGGCCACATGAGGGCTGCAAACTGGTTTCACACCAGCATTTGCTGACAGCAAAATATAATGGAAAACATTTCCGTGCAGCAATGCCGACCGCATCCTAATTGGCATTTCATGTAACCACCCCCGGGATCATAAGATTCCAATTTAGCAAAACCAATCACGGCATCGCTCCGGGGCTGCACAGCTGCCCTGGGCTCCAGAGCTCATCCCTGGAGCTTCCTTCTCCTCTTGTCCATCCCTCAGGCACAGGAAGCCCCATGGTGGTGGCTGAGGGACAGGTCTTGTGGCTGGATGCCCAGGGAAGGGAAAAGAAGGAATTACAGTTCAGCTCAGCCCACTGGAGCTGGCCATCGCTGGGGTGTCAGTGGGTGCTGGGAAGCCTGGAAGTCTCTTTGAGCCTCTTGAAGAGGAGCTGGGCCTGGGATTCTTGGTCTTTCCATCTTAGATCATCCATAGGATGATCTGTGGAATCGTGGAATCATGGAATGGTTTGGGTTGGAAGAGATCTTAAAGATTATCTTCCACCCCTGTTCCACCCCTGCCACGGGCAGGGACACCTCCCACTGTCCCAGGCTGCTCCAAGCCCCGTCCAACCTGGCCTTGGGCACTGCCAGGGATCCAGGGGCAGCCACAGCTTCTCTGGGCACCCTGTGCCAGGGCCTCCCCACCCTCAGAGGGAAGGTGGAAGGAAGAAAGGGGACAGGAGGACCTGGCTGTGGGGGACAGGAGACAGAAGGACGCACCCTGCCAGCGTCCCACCGCTGTGTCCGTGGGCTGCACACCCCAGCATCCCAACCACCGCTGAAATCCCACCTGGGATGCTCCTCCCACTGCAACGAGCAGATGCCCAAAGTGAGGTCTGAGCAGGCCCTGTTTGAGTGTTGGATCTGTGTCCTCAAAAAGAAAATGTCAGACTCCAGGAGTCTCCTCTTCCTCCCAAGTATTTGCTAGGGAAGCACACAGAAAGCTGCCCTGAATGAATGAATTTCTCACGCTGATCATGGCCCGCCCCTGCTCTTGTGCATGAATGTAAATAAAATTATTTCCATCACCCTTCAGCTTTGAGGCTTCTGAGCCACTTCTGTCTAAACAACATTTTTGGCATAAAATATTGGGCATTTTCTACCTTGGCTTTTTTTCTTTGCAGGAGCAGCAGCTACTGTAAAAACCTTAACATTAATGCAAATCAGGGATGGATGGAGCAGCAGAGACACTTTTGCTCCCTTTTTTGGGACTTTTGTCCCAACTTTTGCTCCCTTTTGCAGGCTGGGGAAGGCAAGGAGGCACTTTTAGTCCCACTGGTGTTTTCCCCAAGCATTCCCACCGTTATCCCCCAGCCCTCTACTCCGTGTCCTGAGGTTCAGAAGCAAAAAGAGACAATACAGGAAGTTTTGGTGGATTTTCCTTCTGTTGAGCTCTGCTGTGGGGCAGCTCTGCTCCTCCTGCTCCCACCTGAGCATCTCAAAGAGCCTGAAAGGTTCATTTGGCTTCCCTCCTCTCCTGCCCTTCCAGTCCAATCCAGGGCGTAAAAACACAACCAGTCACACCAGAGAAACATTAAAAAAATTCAGGACCCAGCGCTGGAGCAGCAGGAGGAGACGGAGCCGGGGCAGGACAGAGCGTGCAGCCACCAGCCAGGCTGAGAAAGTAGGTCCAAGGTAAGCAGGGTGAAAAACAACCCCACCACGTCCCATCCCACCCCACGCCGTGCCGGGGTTGTTGTTTTCTCCTCGGAGGTTGCTCAGGAAGTTTGCAGCAGGATACGCCGCTGACCTCTGCTCCGCTCGCGGGCCGCGTTAACACTTCGCTTGCCTTTTCTCCCACCACAGGCGGAACGTTTCCTCCCCGGGAACCGGGCTCTGCCTGCAGGTTTCCTGTGCTGGGCAGCAGCCTAACCCTTTGGGATGTCCCGTGTTGGTCCAGTGGGATCCCTTTGGGAAGCAGCACGGGTTTGGTCTCACTGGCTGCCAGGAATGCTGTCCTCAGTTATCCGTGTTTTCTAGAGAGAAGGAAGGGATAAAGGATGAAAAATAAAAGTTGTCTGCTTTTGTTTTTCAAATTAAAAAATTTTCCAGTTGAAAAATAGTCAAAATTCAGATCTGCGTGGGGTGCTCTGCTTAGTGCCATGACCAAGGAGTCCAGAATACAGGGGAATGCATTCCAGAATCGTGGGGATTCTACCACCTGGATGCAAAACCCAGAAAAACTCTCTTCATGGTGAGGAATCCTCTGGAAGGAGCATGAGTGAGTCTGTGGGAAAGGCCCGACTTTGTCCCAAGAGATGCCCTGTCCCATTTGCTCACTGGCACCTTTCAGCCCCCAACAAGCTTTGGATTATTCAAGAAGGGCTTGGAAGGTGTAATTCCCATCCCACAGGTACATTTCAGCCCCAAACATCCCCTGGAAAGGAGCCAGGAGTTATTCTTACCCTCCACCTCGCTGGGTCCATCCAGGAATGGATCACTGGGAGAAGCAGTGGGACAGCACCATCCAGGGGGCTCTGGTGGCTCCTACTTGGCTTAATTGCACTTTGTAGCTGGGGGGGGGCCATGGGGGACACAACAATGGCACGAAAACAGGCTCTGGAAAGAGCGACTCACTTGCCATTGAGGATGTTGTTTATATGTTAGATCCTGTTTTCTTCCTCCGGCAAAGTGCTTCTCCTCCCAGGTGCATCTCCCGCGGCTCCCCGGGGCGAGAGCGGCTTCCTGCCGGAGTGACCCCGCGGGAGAGGCCGGGATCAGCCGGGGGGACCGAGCCCCCTGGCCAGGGGAGAAGCCCCCAGCCAAGAGACTTGGCCTGCCCAAGGTGAGGTGATGAATGAAGTCCCCCTCACCTCCGTGGTGGGAAGAGCAGGAGCTGGGTTGAGCACGGTGTTATTTGGGTGCATGTGGGGCTCCTGGAATCCTTCAGACTCCCTGGGAACAGCTCCAAGCGTTGGGGGAGCTCAGTGTGGAAGGGGGCATCAGCACCACCAAATCCGACAGTGCCTGGGCAGCCCTTGGAAAGCCCTCGGGATCCCGGTGTGCAGTGGGATTTTCCAGAGCAGTTATTGCAGACAACACCTCAAAACGACAGACAAGTGGACTCTGGTGGCACCCATCTCCAGCACACACCTGCAGGAGCTGCTCTGCACGCTGGTGGTGGCAAGGAAGGAGAAGGAAGACACTGACTCAGAGGGACAGGTCAAAAAATGCGATATTCCTAATTATACTCCAAGAGTTTGGAGAGGAGCCGTGAGCTCGGGGAGGCTGAGCTGACACGCGTGAGGACATGGTGGTGTCACCACCCCAAGGGGCTCTCAGTGACGCCCTGGGGGGGACACCCACATTATCCCCCTGCCTTTGGCATCTCCCACTTGCCGGGGACGCTGCCTGGGCTGGCACGTCCCTGGTTACGGGAGGGGAGCTGGGAACCGGGACAGGGCCCGGGAGCGCAGCAGCTGCCAACATGGGAATGTTTGAACAAGGAGCGAAACCTCATTTAAACAAATAAATAAACAAGCTGACATCCTCCGGGCCCAGGTTTATGATAATAAAAACAGAGCGCACAGCTTGTGGGAGGAAAATACATCGTGTATTTTCACATCTCCCGTTTCCTCCGAGACCGTCGCAAGAATTTCCTCCGAGTCCATCGCTTCCTCCTGACATTTCTGAGCTCAGAAATCCCTATCTGAGCCCTGGTGCCCTCTCCTTGACGAGTGACGCAGGAAGAAGCGCCTTTGAAGGATCCCTCTCGGGCAGATTTTTGTGCCTGGTGGCTTTGAGGAGCTGGAGGCAGGACAGAGACAAAGCAGGGCCGGGGATGGGAACCCACCACGTCCCAGCCTGGGGCTGTCCCCTTTTCCCAGCCCTGTAACAACCCTGGAGGTCTGTGCAGAGCAGCACCGGGCAGCTTCCCTCAGCCACACGAGGGTGTCCTCCAGCCAAGCTCTTCCTGTTGAACTCCAAGGGATTTTCTAGAGGAATCATCATGGAAACCATGGAATGGTTTGGGTTGGAAGAGATTCAAAGCTCATCTTGTTCCAGGGCAGGGGCCTCCCATTAGACCAGGTTGATCAGAGAGGTTCTGAGAAAATCAGATGCAGCTGGGACCAGCACCTACACCTTGAGCTGAACCAATTCCATCTTTGTTTTAAAATAAAAACCCCTCTTGCAGTTTGCAGTGGAGGAGTGGACAGAGACATCTCCCCCACATTGATAATGTGGGGTGTAATCAGGAACTCATTGCAAGGCCATGGTTTAGGAACAGGCAAACTGAGGCAAGAAATTTGCTGGAGTTACACATTAACCCTGGGAGATTTTAGTATTATTTCTGTGTGAGGGTGCTTAAAATCTCCTGAGCTTTCAAAAACTGGGGGTGAAGCATTTTCCTGGTGTTCAGGGCCTCTCGAGCTCTCAGTTGTTTGCACTCAGTTGTGAATGAGCTTGGGAATCTAAATCTAAGGTTTCAGTAAACAGGTTATGGGGATGGGAGCTGGGATATCCTGGAAAGCCCCAGCTGCCCTGAAAAGGAAAAAAAAAAAAGTAACAAAAAGTTGCAAGTGCATTCCAGAGTCTTTTAAACGGAGGTGAAGTTGCTCCAACTCTGGCTCCAGCCAAGGCAATTTTTTTTTTCCCAAGGACCAGATAATTTGGGCACCTCTGCCCCAAAGCAGCGACCTCCAGCTGTCCCCAGGGGCCGTGTCCCCAGGGCAGTGCCATCCACACCTCGAGGGCCCCGAGCCTGAGAGCGAGCCCCAGCAGCCGTATCACGGGGGGGAAAAAAATAAAGTCACCTTGGGAAGAGAATGCTTCCCATTTTTTGGCTCTCAGAGGTGTCAAAGGAAGCAATCTGACGTCGAAGGGCCGGAAAAAAACAGCTCCTTGGCTGATGCTGGTGCTGCACGGCGAGGTCACGGCGCAAGCTATCAGTGGCTTAAAAATAAATGCAGCGTGGAGGCTGCCATTCAGCCATATCCTGTATCCGAAAGCTGCGAGGGCTGCGAGCAGGAAGAAACTGGAATGACCTTCCCTCCCCCCGCCCCATTCCCATGTTTTATTTTTCTTTTCCACGCTCCTGGCTGTAAATCACTGAAATTTCTGCGTTGCAGTGGTTGGGCTTGGTTAAAAGCAGCCCAGGGAAGGGCCTGCGTGGTGATGCCAGGCTGTGAGTGTCACCTCCGTGGGGTCCTGCACGGGGCTGGGGGTGTGACAGGGAGCTGTGACAGGGAGCTGTGGCAGGGGACGTGCTCACAGGTGTCCCCAGGGGAATTGCTGCGTGCAGTTTGTGCGTTCCCTGCCCGGACACCTGGGCTGGAGGCCGAGCTGAGCCTGCACGACAGCTCTGGGCACGGATGGAGGGCGGTGCTGGGGTCACCAGCCCAGAGGGATTTCAAAAACGTGTGGATGTGGCACGTGGAGACATGGCTTCACAGTGGCCTTGGCAGTGCTGGGTGAGTGGTTGGACACAATAATCTGAAGTATCTTTTCCCACCCTGATGATTCTGTGATTTGATGATGATGATGATGGGGACCAGGCCCACACCCCGGTGCTGCCCTGCAGAGTGAGTTCACAGACACGCTCACGGGAAAAGAGAAATTCCTCTGTGGAATATGTTCGGTACCTTCTCCAGCAGATTAAAAAGACAGCCCAAATGCATCAGTGCTGTCCTAATGTAGCCTGCCCAGACAGGAGTCCCTGCACACAGAGGATGAGGCACGGGAGGTGACGCCGCTGGTGACACAGGCGGTGCTCCCTTGCTCCAGGAGCAGCTCAAGAAATGCCCCAGCAGCTGCAGATCTGGCCCTGTTCACTCCTGTTCTGTGTAACTCACCTTTTTTGCCTTCCTCCTTCCCTCTGGGTCCTCCAGCCTCCACCAGAGATGGGAAGGAAGCTCTGAGCGAGGAACCTGGGGCAGGCAGGGGTAGGAGCAGACCCCTCTGGGAAACGGAGTTCCCAGGTAGAGGCTTAAGTTTTTGGGCACTTTAAACGTGGATTAAGCAGCCCTTGGCCCAGGTGCTCCTCACCTGAGAAGACCCCAGGTCCCATTTCTGCCCCCTTACCCAGTGGATGTTGGAAGACGCCCCACAGCCAACCTGGGAGTCTCTGTGGGAATGGGGGGCCCAGGCTCAGTCCTGCAGTAACATTAGAAATACTGATCTTCTGCCCTGTACTTCCAGCCTTAGTGAGGCTTCCCCAATTAAAGCCAGGGATGTCCATGAAGGGGATTATTTGGGGAGCCTGGTTCTGCTTCCTTCCCTGCCTGGGCATGCTGAAGGGTTGACACCAGCACCACCAGCATTACCAAACTGCTGGAGGCACCTCCCCACCACAGCAGCGCAGCCATGGGTTTACTGAATCAGGGCTGTGAAAATTCCTGCTGCCCCTTCTGCCCCCTGCTCTGGCCCTCTGCAAACCCTGCCAGTCCTTTTTCCACCCAGCAGCAATGATAAGAACCACCAGAAAACCAGCTTATGAAACCCGTTTACATTTTCTCCTGAGAAACTTCAGAACACAGGAAAGAATCGACACCCAAACAGGGAAAGAAAGAGGAAGAAGATTTATGTCTCCTCTGCTGAGAGGATCAAAACCAGCCGTGATGTAATTCGTGATGGAGCCCACAATCCCCTTTTGATGTCTGCAGGAAGGAAAGAAGATGCTGAGAACTTTCTCAGCTCTCTGGACGTTATTTCCACATCCAGGGTCAAGAGGTGGTGGAAAGAAAAATAGAATCCCAGTGGGAAAGAAGGAGTTGAAAGAGCCCTTTCCTTCCCTGGGGCTGCTGGGCAGGGGCAGAGCTGTGCCCAGGGGTGCTGGGATGGGTGGGGGAGTGTTGGGATGAGTGGGTGAGGGTTGGGATGAGTGAGGGAGTGCTGGGATGGGTGGGGGAGTGCTGGGATGGGTGAGGGAGTGCTGGGATGGGTGGGGGAGTGCTGGGATGAGCGGGGGGAGTGCTGGGATGGGTGAGGGAGTGCTGGGATGGGTGGGGAATGCTGTAATGAGTGGGGGAGTGCTGGGATGAGTGGGAACCCCAATCCCATTCCCAGCTGTGCCAGTGTCTGTGCAACACCTGCACAGCAATGGTGCCTTCAAACAGCTGTGGAAGCTCACAGAGGGATTTGGGAAAGCAAAACGTTGTGGCCACTGGCTGGCCTGAGTGTCCCCACAATAGTGCCTGATCCCACCACGCCGCTCACAGGGAATCCCTAAATTTAGACCCACCAGCTGCGAGAGGCACACGAGGTATTTCAGGGGCTATAATTATAGACAAAGCATAATTGTGAGATATATTTGATTGTGTTCGGTGAGGGGCTGAGCCATGCCAAGTATTTTCCATGGTTATTCCTGTCGATCTTGACGTGAATTAGCAGCAGCCACGGTGATCCCTGCGCAGAGGGAGAGGAGGCAAAGCCGAATTTCGCATTTCACCCCAGTTGGGGTTTGTGAGGGAAGCGCTCAGGCATCCACCAGAGCAGGGAAAAGAAAAGTCTCCGGCTTGCCTGGGATGGGTCACAGGCAGCCTGCCTGCAGCGGGAAGGGATCCTGTCCATCACCAGGGTAAACACAAATAAATCAATCAATAAAGGTTTGTGAAGCAAGCCAAGAAATCTGGGGACATTTTTATCTGCTCACAGATTTTCTGCAAACAAAACAAAACAAAAACCAGAAAGGGTTTGTGGGGCCAGGTCAGGCCCTGGGGCGAGGGGCAGAGCTGCCTTGGAGGCAGAGTGCAAACGGGGAACAGCTGAGCAGAGCTGGCTGGAGGTGCTGGTGAGTCAGGGGTGAGCCCTGCTCTCCCCACAGCCCTGAGCCACCAGCACACGCCTGTCTGCAGGCACAGGTGGCCATCCCAGGGGGCATCCTGCAAAAATCCTCCAAAAGCCTTTTCTGCCCGGCAGCTGGGAAAGGAGCGTTGCTGCCAGCCAGGACAGCGATTTCTGCTCCCAACCATCACCCTCCTGCCATGGGGATGGAGAACACAGCCACTGGGTTTTGTGCTGTTCTCTGGGCAGCTCCGAGAGTCCAGGAGGATTCTCCCATTTTGATGATGGCAGAATCAGCCCCAGAGCAAAAAGGCAGCACCAGGGAGTGCTGGAATCGCTCTGGGGTGAGGAAAGCCGGGGTTCTGTCACTCAGTGCAAGGCAGCAAAGATGGTGGCCATCGGTGCACGCTCGAGGGTTTCCTCGAACAGCTGTGCACATTCTCCTAGAGCAAGAAATGGAAGCGAGCACCCCCTGCTGCAATCCCCTTCCCCTTGGGCCAGATTTTCACCCCTCTGCCAGGGATGCTGCCCTGCAGAACCCAGAGCACCTTGATTTCTATCAAAGGATCCTTCCCCATCGAGCTGGTCGGTCTGAGTCACGCCCTGGCCAGACAAGGTGTTAACCAACATCATCTTTAATAAATCACAGCCAAAACTCCGACTAGATCGGGTTTGTTTTGCTGGCTGAACCTCCACGCCATCACTGCTCTAAGTGCTTGCATGCCTGATTGCCTGTGGTGCCTTGGAGAACTCCTTTGTGCCTGTTTGAATTACCGTGGGCAGTGGAAAACCCGCTGGGTGTGCCCTGCAGTGCTCCTCCCCACAGCCCAGCACTCCCCAGGGAGAGCAGAACCTGGAAGCTTCACCTACAACAGCTCCTAAACTCTGCAGCTGCAGGGAAATAAAACAAGGAAATAAAAGGAGATTTTTAAAAGGAAAGCCGTGGTGGTGCTCCTGGGACTCGGCACTGAACACCAGGGTGGGAAGTGGTTGGTGTGGAGAGCCAGGACTGGAATGGACCCCAACCAAGGGATGGGGTGTCTGAAGGAACATCTCCCCGACCCACTGCAGGTGCCCTAAATGCGACCCCTCCCTGCTCTTGGTGTTCTTTGGTGCTTTCTATTAAAAAAATGGAAACCATGGAGAAACCAAACCCACTGGATTTTGGCGGAATGCCACTGGGCTGTTCCGATGGGATGGAATGATGCCTGATCAACAGTTTTATTTTAATTGCTCTGGGACCTCCTGCAGAGCTGCAGAAAGGGCTCCTGGAAGGTTCTGTCTGTCTGTCCCACTGTGCAGCATCCCTGGAGCACCATCACGCACAGATTGGTCCCTCCCTGCGCCCTGCCACCCTCAGCCGGACCCGCCGCAGCACCAACTGGTCCCAGTTCGCCCCAGTTCACACCAGGCACTTCATCCCCCACGGTGCCAGTGAGTCCTTCCCTCCCCAGAGCGTTTCCAGAGCCCAGTGCTGCAAAGGCTGGGGTGAATCCTCGGCGAGGCTGCAGCTCCCAGCCCTTCCCAAAGCCCCGGTGCAGGGTGAGCAGGGCAGGCACTGCAGTCGTCAGAGCTCCACCACTGCCCTCTCTGAGCTGTCCTGGTTCCCTCCTCTGGTCCCCCTCCCTTCTTCCTTTCATCTCCTTGCATTTCAGGAGGGAGAGGAGGAGGAGGAAGGGCAGGGTAATTTTGACTGATGATGAGGAAACGATTTGGTGCAACTCGAGCCAGTTTCTTGTCAAACACTCAGCACCCAGCATCATTTTCCCCAGCCTGGGGAGGCTCGTCTTACCCTACTACCTGGAGGGTGTTTAACCTCCCTCCCTCCCCCCAGCAGGTCAGAGTTTTCCAGACTTCCAAGGAAGGAGGGAATTTGTGTTTTGGGGGTTTTTTTCATCTGCTTGTCTTCCAACACCACTTGTCCCCTGTGCCCTGGGGCAGGCTGGGGAGCAGCTCCCGAGCTGGCCCCACTCTGGCCCCAGGCAGCAGCACCTCTCAGCAAGGAAAAGGATCCCAACACACGGAGAGCCTTAAAAATTGCCATTTTGGCTTTTGTGCTGAATTTCCTTCAGCAGGGCACGAAAGAGGGAATACAGGCCTGAGGATTTGTGCTGACAGGAGAAGACCAGAGTGGAGAGAGGAAAAGGCTGGAGAGCTACAGCTGCACTGGAGGGACTGGATGCAGCTCCAGGAATGGATTTAACAAAAGAGAGGACAGAGGGATCAGAGATCAGGGGCTGGTCCAGCCCACATGGGCCACAGGGCACGAAAACTCCCTTTAATGTCTGAGGGGGACTGAACCTCAATTTTGGCGTCTGTGGCCCCTCCAGTTCAGCTCCTGGGGCTCCCCCTTAACTCAGAGGTGTTTTATTTTCCCAGCATCTTCTCAGTGATGGTGGCCAAGGGCAGGGAAGCTGCCCCAGCCCTGCTCTGCCCAGGGAAGCTCCCCCAGCCCTGCTCTGCCCAGGGAAGCTGCCCCAGCCCTGCTCTGCCCAGGGAAGCTCCCCCAGCCCTGCTCTGGCCATGCACAGCCCTCACTCCATGCCCACGGGGCGGATGGGAACAATCCTGGCTGATAAAATCTCACCCAGGAAGGTCTGGAGAGAAAGGTGAAGCAGCTCAGAGGAAGGACAGCAGGAAGAGAAGAGTCACTGCCAGCTCCTGAGTCACAGGTCCAGGCAAGACGTTTGCCTGCATTATGAATGACACCCCTTCCCTGGCTGACTGAAAAAGGATTAATTTTTAAAAACCCAACTGGTTTTTATTATTGATGTCCTACCTGGGTGCCTCACGCTTGCGAATAAAATACATTTGGCTTGGTTTCACATTTATCTTCAAGTGGTTTCACATCAAGTGTTTCAGAGATTAAAAAGTGGCCTGCAAAGAAAACAGAAGTTTTTTTCAGTATGTTTGCCATCAGGTGGTTTCATGGACATGTTATTCTCAACCCACAGAATCTTACTAATTTCAGTTTTTGTATCTGATGCCTCTTTTGAATCAAAAAAATTTTGGAATTTGTTTGGGCTTTGTGATGATTTGGGACAAATAGCAGGACACAGCGTCTGGTAAAGTGGTGTGAGCACGTGGTTCCAGCCCGCCTCGGAGCAGTTGCAAGTGTGTTCTGTGTATTTATCACGTATTGCAGCACAATTACTCACTACGAGTCAATAAAAAAGGAATTATCCCAACAGCTCCCCTGCCACACATGGGATCACACCGAAATTAGGAAGAAAGAGCCCATGGTTAATCACTCCAAGTGCTTCCTGGGTGCTTTACGAGGTACCAAAGGGAGATTTTCCGGGGAGAAATGACATCCTGAAGATGCTGTGGCTCAGCACCCGCTGCCTGTGGCCAAGGGAAAGGTGGCAGGACCAAAGCAGTGTCACCTTCCTGCAGCGCTGGGAGGGGCACGAGCCTGCCACGCTCCCCAGCCGGCGCTCCTTCGTCACAGAAACCCCTGGGAAGGGACACGACGGAGAGGATTTGGGACCTGGATGACTTCTCAGGCCTGGGCAGACGCGCTCCTGTATCCCAGCCAGCACACGGGGAACCTGAACCCGAACCCCTCGCGTTAATCCCGCGGTGGAAAAAGGGTTTGTGTGGGGAAAGCAGAGAGGGAGAGGCCGGAGGGTTTCACTGGAGCAGAGGGGAGGCAAGGCCGGCAGGGACGAGCTGGGCAATGCCACAGAGCTGCTCCCTGGCACTGCGGGGCTCAGGGGGCGACAGCAGCCCCAGGACAGCAAATCCCAAAGCATCCCACGCTCAGTGTGGAGCAGGGGAAGCTCTGCACAGAGACAGCGAGGGGCTGGAGGCTCCATCTACCCGAGAGCTGCTCGGGTGGGTGTGAGAGAAGCCTCTCTGTCATCACCCAGCTCCGTTTCCTCGGGCTCCTCGCCTTCCTGCCCCATCCCGGAGCGCGCGGAGCCGGCATCGCTGTCGGAACTGCTGCTGGCCCCGGGGCCTCTGCTCAGGCCCCTTCCAAGCACAATAAAAGCCTCGACCACCAGCCCCAGAAGTCTCTCCTAATTAAAGGCTTTAGGGATGGATATTCCAAGAGCCGCCGCGAGCCGGTGGAAGCGGGACAATGTAAACACCTCGGAGAACGCCTCAGTTTCCAGATGAGTTCCCCACATAAACCCTGATCCACCAGAGCAGACCAGCAGTGAAGGCCGTGCATGGGCCCTTGTGCTGCTCAGACAGAAGAGAGGTGGAAAAACTCCTTCATTCCTGATCATTCTTGATCAGCAGAGGTCCAGAAATTTGGCCACTGGGAGCTTTTTCCCCTCAGCTCTTGAGCGTGTCTCTTGCTGTTACTGATTCCTCTCCTACGGCACCAAATTCCATGCTCCAGGGTGGGTTATAACACCTAAAAAGCAAAAGCTTTTCTTGCCCTGTGGGCACCAGGGACTGGAAATATTTGATCCACCTTTTCACTGCTCTCCACAGATTTTCCTCTCTGAGGGAAGCTGTGACCTCGGCCATCAGGGGTAGTCCAGCCCGTGCTGCACAGTTTGACATCATCTTCCATCAGAGAACCCCGAGGCTGTTTTTACACTCATTAATTAAACCCCACGTGCTGCCTGCGAGGTGGATACAGGCAATCCACCTCAAATTAAGCTGGAAAAGGTTAATTGGCTCCTTGGACCTCACAGGTGCCCTCCCATTCCTGCCCAGCTCCCAAATACCCTGGGACCAGGTTATTCGTGCTGGTGCCATCCCCTCAAATCTATCACAGACCACACAAGGGAATCAAGTGAGCAACACCAAAAAAAAACCCCCTCCTGCCTATATCCATCATCTCCTGCTTCCCCTCTTGCTTTTCTTAGTATCCAGAAGAAAGAGAGGAAAAAAAAAATTTAAAGGCAACCTGAAACCACTCCACACTCCCAGTGAGAGAATAAAAATGGATGTTGCAGGCTCATGTGTTCTATACGTTTCCAAATATTTCCATCTGCTCCTGAAATTTCCATTAGGAGTTGCCAAAAACTCTTACAGAATTGTTAACACGATGGTAAATTTAGATTCTTTTTATGGAGAGACGTTTCCCCACCCTCTTAAAAGTCTGGTATCAATTTGTCCTGTCACTGATAAGCCAGAGGTATTGCTGGATGTGCCCTTTTGCTCCCTGGGATGGGATCAGGGAGGAGAGGCAGCCCCCACATGGGGAGTGGGTCCTGCTGCGCCCCTGGCTCAGCACAGAAATCCCTTCCAAGGAAATCTCCGTCCCCAGCTGCTTTCCCCAGCCTTCCCCCCACGGATTGCTCTTTAGTTTGGAAGCTCCCAAAGGAAGGCCGGAGGCTCTTGAGGTGTCCTGCCCACCCACCACCCAGCCCCTGATTAAAATCGTGGTGCTAACGAGCAGGTTTCATGCTCAGAAGGGTGCAGGGCAAGAGTGCAGTGACAGGACAAAGGGAATGGCTTCAGACTCACAGAGAGTAGGGTTAGATGGGGAAGGAATTCCTCCCTGTGAGGGTGGGCAGGGACTGGGATGGAATTCCCAGAGCAGCTGTGGCTGCCCCTGGATCCCTGGCAGTGCCCAAGGCCAGGCTGGACAGGGCTTGGAGCAGCCTGGGACAGTGGAAGGTGTGGGTGAAACTGGGTGATCTTTGAGGCCCCTTCCAACCCAGGTGAGTCTCTGAGGGCAGATCATCGCTCAGGGGTGATGGAAACCCGAAAAAAAAGCTCAGCCTGAGGTGGAGAAAGCAGAGAGAGGCCTCAGCACGCAGGGAACGCTCTTATGAACATTTCCAGTGACACATCCCTGACGGAGCAGCCGGAGTTGTGTCAGCGGGTGCCTCACCGGGGGGGTTTGGTTAAAACTGCTGTTTTTCAGTGAAACAGGCCATGGTTTCCTGTCAGAAAGGGCCTTTTCGGGCTGGCTCCTGTGCGTGCTCCATGAGGTGAATTACCAGCGGCATCACCCAGGGCTGATGGAGCTGTTACTGCAGTTACTGAGCGAGAGCACAGCGAGTGCTCTGCAATATTATTTTAAAGCACTTACTCCCTGCGACCATTTAACAATAATCCTGTTCCCACAGCAGAGCAAACAAGGGCCGTTTTCCAGGGGAGGCACTTAGTGGAGATTAAAGGTTCAGAGCCCACACAAAAAGGCAGAAAGCCCCGCTCCCTCCTCTGGGCTGATGTGCAGAACCCACGGAGCCGGAGCCTTTCCCAACCTCTCGTTTTGCACCTCCAGACAGAGCCCTGTGGCTCAGCCAGGTGAAATCCCTGCTCTGCCCCAGCTCCTGGGTGACATCCGAGCCTTTTCCTGCACTCCAGGCAAAGCTGCCCTATTTTCAGGAGCATTTCTCCACACGGAAAGGGATTTTTCTCCCCCTCCTCTGATCCCAGGTTGTTCTGCCAGGCCGCCCCCCTCCATCTCCCAGGATAACAAATGCTGCCCCAGCAAAACCCCGGTGGAAAAACCCCTCAGAGATGCCTTTAGTTATGAGAAAGCCCTGCTGGAGCAGCCAGAGGAGTGGGATTGCTGCATGGCCACTGCGAGGGCTCTCCAATGCACTCAGGGATAAATCATCACCTAATTAATGAGTTTTACTCTGCCTGATCTTCCTCGAGGAAGGAGCGAGAGCCGCGAGTCTGGATTCCTGCTCCTGGGGGAGCAGCACAGCAATGGGTTGGGGAAGGGGAATTAAAGATGCCTCATTTCATTTTTGTCCACTTTCAGGGTGTTCCCCGATGCGCCCCAGAGCTCTGCCCATCTCCCAGATGATTTCTCCACACGAATTCCAGGGGCTGGGGACGGGCTGGGAGGGTGACACGGAGAAGCCACAGCGGCTGCTCGGAGAAAGGAGCCCTTCCCACGGCGAGGAAACCCATCTGATCTCCTTCTGACCCCTTCCCTGCAGTCAGATTTCCCTCCTCACGGGCTCCTTCTTCGAGAGCAACCTCCTCCTCCCGGATTTCAGGGAGAGACACCAACAGGAATAAATGCATTGCCACCTGCAGCCTGCTTGGAAAAGAGCTGCTGGAATCAGCCCTGGAAGCTGCTCCTCAAGCTGCTGCTCCCAAATCCCTCCGTTATTCAGGAGTGACGGGCAACAACCCTTGTTTCATCCTTGCAGAAGCTAATTAGTTTATTTTATTTCTAATTTTATAGCTTGATCCGTGTCCAGAGATGCGAGCTCGGGGGAAACAGGGAGGTTTCCATCTGGTGGTGTTATTTACAGCCTGTAAATAACAGTGCTGTTCAAACCTCGGTGTAAAGCACGTGGGGTTAAAATCTTCCCTGATTTTAATGTCCTTTTTTATTTTGACACCAAAACTTCCCTGTTTTCAGGGTTAAATTCACCCAGGGATCCACAGCAGCTCTGCAGAGGTGGGAGCAAGTGTGTTTATATGGATTTTAAGTAATTTTCTCTTTAAAAAATGCAATGTTATGAAATAGTAACAGTTGAAGTATTAGTGACTGTTCTCTTAGCCAGATCTGCTTCATTTTTTTAAACATATGTAGGGAAAAAAATCGTTTTTTCCTGGAGAACACGTCAAAACTTGAACAGATGGGAGTTTTTACCAAAAGGAGACTGTTTTGCTCAGACATCACTCCCTTTCCAAAACCTCAAGTAAAGTTTCATATCTTTCAGCAAATCTTGGAGTGGGATTATAAATTCAAAATAAAAATACAGAAATTTCCGATGCCGAGCTTATAAATGCCAGTTTACAACATTTTCTGGTGTCTTAATGAGAGCCATGTGACCAAAGCTATATATTATAGGAAATAGCCAAAAGGCACATTTGCTTTTACAAGCCCCTTTTTAAATGCAGAGGACTGATTTTTACAATTTTAACACAAGAGGTTATTATCCTTTTTTAATTAAAAAATTACTGGGTTTTTTTTTTTTTTTTTTCCATTTTCAACATGCTCTGCACTGCAGGGGATAACCAAGCCCTGTCTCCAGAGCCCCAGTGCAGTGCAGGGATGTTGATAGTCCCCTGGCAGCTCCCAAAATCCAGAGTCACCTTTTTTCCATGTTTATACATCTCTGACAGCTCCCAAAATCCAGAGTTACCCATTTTCCACATTTATGTTCCCCTGGCAGCTCCCAAAATTCAGAGTCACCCGTTTTCCATGTTGATGTATCCCTGGCAGCTCCCAAAATCCAGAGTCACCCATTTTTCCATATTTATACATCCCTGGCAGCTCCCAAAAGCTCAGTCACCCTTTTCCCATGTTGATATTCCCTTGCCAGCTCCCAAAATCCAGAGTCAC
>VZRR01006864.1:61677-85046 GCA_013398015.1 Oreocharis arfaki | reverse complement strand
CTCACACAGGGAAATCACTGCTGACACAGGGAAATCACCCTGGAAATGTCACTCCTGATATAGGAAAATCATTCCTGAAATGTCACTCCTGACACAGAGAAATCTGAAATTAGGGTTAGGGCTGGGGTTAGGGAAGGAATTCCTGACTGTGAGGGTGGGGAGGCCCTGGCACAGGGTGCCCAGAGAAGCTGTGGCTGCCCCTGGATCCCTGGAAGGGTCCCAGTCCAGGTTGGACGGGGCTTGGAGCAGCCTGGGATAGTGGAAGGTGTCCCTGCCATGGCAGGAGGGGGAACTGGATGGGATTTAAGGACCCTTCCAACCCAAACCATTCTGGGATTCCATGAATCTATGCCAGGAGAGGCAGGAGACAGGAAGGAGCAGGAAGGGACACGCTCAGCACCACCCACCTCTTCCATCCTCTTGCTGTAGGTGTCTTTGGCAGTGGCAACTGCTGCTAAATTGTTGGCTTCTGCTGTGGCCTGTAAGGGCAAAAGGGGCACAGAATTTAGGTGCAGAAGGACAGGGTTAAGCTGTGCAAGTGCAGGGCCACAGGTGGACACAGCCAGGACTTGTGTGTGGCACCCAGAATTAGCCAGGGGGGGCTCTCCCAGCCTCCAAATAAGCTCATCTTGTATTTACACACCCAAAAGCCTGCATGAAGAGAGGGTTTCTACCCTCCAAGCCAGAGCAACGAAAACTTTTGGCTTCAGCTGTGGGAACCAGCAAGGAAAGAGATAAAAGGCTCAGCCACAAGTAAACAGCTCCAGCTGCAACCCCGGGCAAGGCCGTCTGGCAGCCACTTCCCATGTGTCACCTCCCTGTGTGGCCCCAAGGATGCTATTCACCTGCAGGGAATCATTCCAGCTGAGCTGGCTGGTGCTGTGTGCAGCCAGCAATTCCCCACACTCCATCCCAGGTGGGATTGCTCAGCCACGTCAGGCTCCTGACTGCCAAAGGCTCCCCAGAGTGCTGCTCCTTGGGTGGTTACACTGAGGCATTAGGAATAAAGCTCCAGCAAACCCACTGTGCTGCACCAGCTGGACAGCTCTGCCAGCTCCTGGGAATTAGTGGCATTTACAGTGCAGGAATTCCCCCAGCTCCCACTCACACCTACCTGCAGCATCGACTTGGGGTGTGGCAGCTCTTCCCCTTGGTAGATCTTTATGTACGCCTGGAAAAGGAAATCATGTGGGAGGCAGCACACAGGAGCAACACCAACCACCCCCACCCAGCTCCAGACAGGGTTTAGAAGCAGGGAAGAGGAGGATGTTCCAGCACAAGATGGCTTTGGGCAGAAAATGCCACTCCTTGGGTGGCCCAGAGTCACTGGAGGCTCTCCCTCCTCCAGTGACTCCCAAATATCCCTCCCAAAGGATCTGCACCTACCTCCATCCTTCCCTGAAGGACGAGGAGCCAAGGTAGCCCTGGAGAGTAGGTGGTGGGAATTACTCACCAACGTCTCACATGGAAATGTCCCAGTAGCCATGACAACAAAAATAAGCTTTTTCCAAAGGCAACTGGAATACAGCCCTCAGCTTATCCCCCTGCAGCCCTCAATTCTCCAGGGGAGGAAAACAGCTCCTCCCACTTTTTGGGCTCGTTGTGTGGTCAAATCCACAACCATGAGGTGTTTGCCCTCTGCTGCAGCGAGTCAGGACTGTCAGTGCTGCCCTGCCTGCTGCTGCTTTCCCCTTTAGCTGCAGCAAAATCCCACCCATGAATGAACCCACTATCCCTTAAATAAATACCTTAAAATACTCCACAAGGCCTCGACAGGTGATATGGTTTCCATTGATCTCCTTCACGTCCAGGTTCTCGGGACTAAGAAGCCAAGGAATCAAAATCTTCAAGTTCTTGATGAACTCATCGTCTATTTCTGGAAAAAAGAAAAAAAAAAAGGCATCACACAATCCCAGAATAGTTTGGGTTGGAAGGGACCTTAAAGACCATCATGTTCCAATCCCCTGCCATGGAAGGTTCTTCCCCCAGAGGGTGGAAGGAACAGGCTCCCCAGGGAATGGTCACATTCCCAAGGCTGCCCAGAGCTCCAGGAGGGTTTGGACAAAGCTCTCAGGCACAGGGTGGGATTGCTGGTGGTTCCATTAAATTACACTGCACAGGACTGAAGGCAGAAAAAACCAATGCAACAGCCAGGAATTTGGAAGGTAAGGAGGGCAGGGAAGATTCCCCCACAGTTCTTCCATCAGAGCACAAAAAGCTGAGTACAGCTCTGAGGCAACAGGAAAATTGTGTCAAGAAGCTGCTGACAGCTCCTGTCTGCACACAGCACTTGTTCCACACTCCTCAGCACCTGAGATGAAGGGGGAACTCCAGGGATCAGCTCAGTTTCCACCAGCCCATCTCCCTCCTGCTGCCTCAGCCATCCCTCCTGCTTAGCATGGAGTTTGCCAGGAGAGCAAGTCTGAGCCAGACAAAAGCAGGGAAAAACTCCCATCTTTGCCTGCTAATTTATTTTAAGTAGCTAATGGTCCACTTTATTGCTACGATTGCAGCAGCCTGGAACCAGCCACGCTGGTAAGGAGCTCACAACAAACACCTAAAAATATCCCCAGCACGTGGCTCCTTTCAGGGTGGAGAATCTCACCACAGCTCTTTTCTCCTTCCCCCTTTTCTTAACCTGCTGAACCAAGCCTGCCCTGTAGGGAAACCACTGATCAGATAAACCAGGCAGATGAAATATTCCCTGGAAAGCTTTTCAAAGGGAAATAACGTTCTGAGAGCTCGTGGAACCAGCCTTCCACCCACCACAAGCACCAGCCTCGCAGCAACCAGGCTGTGCCTGTGCAGGCGAGGCACAGGAGTTAACTGCAGGCTTACCACCACGTCCATAAACTTCCAGTCTCATCCTTGCCCTTCCCAGTTCTCCTATCAGTGTTCTGACAGTGGGGATGGCCAGCAGCCCTCAGGCCTTGTCAGCCTCCCACACCTTTTCTCCCTCCACGTCTGTCTGCTGCACTGGGAAGAAGCAGATGGGGGTGTGGCCATCATTGGGAGGAGGGTCCAACTCCTCTCCCAGAAGTTTTTTTCATGGAAAATACTTATGGGGGGTTTTAGGAAAAGCAGGACAGTCTGCCAGGGCTTCTTAGGAATCAGGTTAGAAACCAGAGCTTTGCCTTCATACCTTTCAGTTTTCCATCAAAATTGGGGTTGGTGGCGACTTTGAGGCCGGGGTGAGGCAAGAGGAAGCAGGAGATTTTGGTGAAGCAGGAATGGATGTGCTTCCTGACATTCTGCAGCTCCTCGTGCTGATTGCCTGACACCTGTGGGGACAATGAATCACAGAATTCCAGAATATCCCAAGCTGGAAGTGCCCAAAAGGATCAGCCAGTCCAGCTCCTGGCCCTGCACAGACACCCCAACAATCCCACCCTGGGCATCCCTGGCAGCGCTGCCCAAACGCTCCTGGAGCTCTGGCAGCCTCGGGGCCGTGCCCATTCCCTGGGGAGCCTGGGCAGTGCCCAGCACCCTCTGGGGGAAGAACCTTTCCCTGATACCCAACCTACCCCTCCCTGAAACATCTCCAGCCATTCCCTCAGGTTCTGTCAGTGGACACCAGAGAGAAAAGCTTGGTGCTGCCTGTCCACTTCTCAAAGTTTGGGGTCAGGGAGTTTCCTTCTGATAGGAATATTGGGATAACACAGAGCACAGGATGCTCCCCACTCTGGCTGCTTACAGTGGGGGAAAGGAACACAGAAGACCCCATAAGCACGAGGACAAAGAGAAGGAACTGGAGGATCTCTGACCACATGCCCTGGAGCATGTTATTACCATTTGGAAAATGCACATGTCCATGTATGACTGGAATACAAAAACATTTGGGATTTCCCACTAGGGCCTTCTTTGTCTCACACTTAATTAGGTTTCTCCACTACCAAATCACCCATGCATTTCCTGACTGATCCCAAGGTGCCCTTGCCCATCATTTTTACTCTACAATTACCTAATTACCAAAACATCATTCCCACTCTCTTGGGAATCTGCTGACTCCCATTGCTGTCCACTCTCCCAGAGAGGCCCAGGGAGCTGGGCTTGGGCAGAAGCCTGAACGTGGCAAGGAAATCACCCTCCCCAAATGCCTCCTCTGTGATTTCAATGCACTGAGTGTGACCACAACCAGCACTGCAGCTCACACCTGACATCCAGTGCTGTGGCCACCCAGCTGAACAGGAAAATCATGGAATCACAGAGTGGATTGGGCTGGAAAAGACCTTAAAGACCATCCCATTCCACCCCCTGCCATGAGCAGGGACACTTCCACTATCCCAGGTTGCTCCACAACCAAGAGCAAGCAAAACATACCTTCAGCCTCTTCTCCAAAAATCTTGCACCACCATCAGATCCATAGGAAAATTCATAAGGGAAGCTCCAGTCACGAACAAGGAATATGAGGGACTGGAAAACACAGAGCAGTGGGGTCACTGACCTGCTGCTCAGAGCCCACAGCAGTGGCTGAGCATCCCCCTGCACCCTCACCCTCATTTCACACCACACCAAAACCTCTCCCTGAGTCTTTTCCCAGCTCCAGCAGCATCTCCCACCTTTCCTGGTGGAAAGAAGAGGTCCCAGTGTGCAGGGCCACCCCATCTTGGCACTGAGACCACTCCACTGTCCCACAAGGAAAAGGGGGATCATTCCCCCCAAACTGCTGCACCAGTTTGAATCCCTGGCTGGGAGAACAGCATCAATCATCTAAACTGCCCAAGAAAAGGGATTGCTGCTAACCAGGACAAAAGGCAATGAGCTCCCTAATTCCAGCCACATTTACTTCCATCCTATGGGAATTCTACAGGCTCATTTTTTCAGCCTTTTTCACTGGGCAGCCTTCCAGACAGACTTTTAATGAGAAGCAGATGCAGAGGAATGAGGGTGAATAAGAAATCACTGGCTTTTGTAATCTTTATTGAGGCATTCAAAGTTCCTGGGCAATAAATAAATAAATACCAGAAGGGTCAACTCTGAATCTTTAAAAACAACAAAAAAACAGTTTTCAGAAAAAAAAAACAACCCAGGTCTCCAGTGCCTCATCTGTGCAAGGGATCAACAACCCATGTAGGAAATAAAGGGTTTGGAGGGGGAAGTCCTGAATGCCAAAGCTCAGGAGGGTCTGGCAGAGGTGCCAGGGTTCCTCTCATGCACATGGATAAGCAAGTCAGCAAGTGGAACCCATTTCATTGGAATTTCCCTAAAATTTGTCTATGTTCAGAACAAAAATCTAATGGAGGGAGGGGAAATATTTCCGCTCTTTATTTCTCTTCCATAAAACATCAGAAAAAGTTAAAGAAAAAAAAAGGAGAGAACAGCAAGTTGGCCTTTTTGAATTGCAGGAGAAGCCACAGCGACTGCACCCAGTGAGCTGGTTCAGGACATGCTGTTCTCTCAAGCACCATGAGATGCCTAAGAGACATGTCCATGTTTAGGACTTTTCCACAAACACATTATGCACGCCTTGAACTGGGAATTATTACTTTTTTCTGAAGTAAAATTGTTCCAGGCAGGCTGTGTTTACCATTTGTGAAGGCCCCACATTCAGGGCCAGCCTCTGGCGAGGGCTCCTCAGTGTGAGGAGAGGAGGGAGACAAAGGGAAATGTGAGTTTTCCACTGCCAAGTCTCACTTCCCTTCCAGCAGGATCAATGCCACTGCAGTTTATTCACCATCACACTTGGAGAATCACAGGATCTCAGGATGGTTTGGGTTGGAAGGGACCTGAAATCCCATCTAGCCCATCCCCACTATGGGCAGGGACACTTTCCACCATCCCAGGCTGCTCCAAACCCTGTCCAACCCAGCCTTGGACACTTCCAGGGATGGGGCAGCCACAGCTTCTCTGGGAAGACTCTGCCAGGGCCTCCCCACCCTCACTTTTCCTGCTTTCTAATCAACATACACATTTAAAAACACCTCCTGCAGGATCCTTGCTGGATGTGGACAGGAGATCATTTCTCACCTGGCCACAGCACCACTGACCTTTCCACCACATCTGTCACACCCACAAAAGTTGCCAGCATCGTTTGATAATTCTCCCCTGATCCTTAATGAAGACGACATTGAATCAAGAGGGAGCCTGGGGGGACCCCGAGGAAACACTTCTGAAGGATGATGATTCCCTGTTACAATTAGTTCAGTGTGCTGTGGCATCTATCAGTTAATGAGTTTTTAATCCATTAACAATGGATTAAAGCAGACAATGCTGACTTCATTTGCTTTTAATCAGCATCCTGGAGAGATAAGGCTGACAGAAGGCAATGGATCATGGTGAGAGTTACCTTTATCAACCCAACTCGTGGTCTTTTACAACTTGATAATGGGATTGTTTGACAAGAGTCACCATCCACAAACTGTGCAACTCGACAGCAATTATGGTGTTCGGGAAAATCAGAGCCTATTATCCAGCCCTAATGATTTAAGCATGTTTAAGTTTCCCCTCACAGCCTCCTTTTTACTGATGGAGTAGGAAGTATCTCAGTTTCACTGGAATATTTGGCTGCATTATCCCCACGGTTTTTAAAGAAGCAGCAGGAATGTTTATTTAAAGTCTGGCTTTTTGCTGTGCCATGTTACAACTTTCTTCAAGCTCTTGCCTGTCATATATTTTTACTGTTAGTTTTACCATTTATCAGTCACCTGCCCATGCCAGAATCCAACACACCCTCAAAATCTCAATTTGTCCATCTGTTGTATTTTTTAACCTTTTAATTTTATTTCCACTTCCCGACCACAGACACCTTATAAACCCCTTAGTCCTTCCAGGACAACAATTCTCTTTTAAAGTTGGCAAGCAAATGTAAAATAGCTGTAACTCATTCCCAATTACTCTTTGGATTTTTACAGCATGCTTTGTTCTCTGCTGGTTTTTACTTTGGGAAGTTCACAAACCCTCATCCAACCTAATCAAAACACTTCTGTGCCTTCAAAAACAGGAACCAACCTCACCTACTGTGATTGCCCCTTTTTTTTTAACACCAGTTTTTCACGGGTTGGGGAGCAGCAGGATGAACAGATGTCCCTTATTTGAAGTTAAAACCCCACTCAAACCGAGTTTTCCCACAGCTCTGCTAATCCTTATCCTTTCATTTCGCCAGGAGCAGGGATTCCCAGGGCAGGTGAGATCAAACCTCTCAGAACAAAACTTGGACAGAATTCCTGAGTACAGAGAGTGACAAACCTGCTGCAAAACCAGCTGCTTTCCAAGCCTGGCAGGACAGGGCAGAGCTCTTGGGATGGCAAGGGTTCAGAGGGGAAAGAAAGAGGGATGCTGGATGTATTTGGAAGCAGGGAAGCACAAAGCCCTTCCTTGGAGGAGCTGAGCCGATCCCCAGGCAATCCCATCTCCTCCCATCCTGCAAACTGCAGTGACACCTCGTGGTGAAGCCAGCGGGCTCCGGGACAAATGAGCTGGCCAGGATGCTTGGACTCACCTGGAAAGGCTTCTGGAATGTCTCCTCCATGGCCAGCCGGCCATACTCGGTGAAAAGCTGGCAGGAGAAGGAAAGAACAGCACGGTGAGTTTGTCCCTGCAGGCGCTGTGGGACACAGGGGCACCAGCACCGAGCTCTGCTCTGTGTGAGCAGGGACAGCACCCAGGGAATGGCTGGAGCTGTGCCAGGAGAGGTTTAGGTTGGATTTCAGGGAAAGGTTCTTCCCCCAGAGGGTGCTGGGCACTGCCCAGGCTCCCCAGGGAATGGGCACGGCCCCGAGGCTGCCAGAGCTCCAGGAGCGTTTGGGCAGCGCTGCCAGGGATGCCCAGGGTGGGGTTGTTGGGGTGTCTGGGCAGGGCCAGGAGCTGCATTCCATGATCCCTGTGGGTCCCTTGAGGGAATTCTATGATTCTCTGAAGCAGTGAGGGACATTTATGGCTGGGGACTAACAGCACCACGTGCAGAGCTGGACACAAAGTGGCTGTGGGCTCCCAGCTCCCATCCCAGAGCTGTTATGGACCATCACCCTGCTGAGCTCTCATGTGAGAGATCCCAGCCTGGAGCTTTTGGCTGCCAAATCTGTGGAAAACGGCTCAGATCAGCTGCTTGCTGCTGGTTTCACACCAACCAGAAAGTTCTCGTGCTCCAGGGGGCTGCTGGAGCCCTGCTGCCTCTAAACACTCCAGGAAGGAGCGGAAATGAATTCAGAAATGAGTACTTTCCCTGCAAACCCCCGCTGTGCAAAGACTCTAAAATCAGCCTACCAGCAAGATTTGAAGACTCTCCAGTCTCTCTGCACTCTAATTTCTAACTGAAGGCACAATAATGTGTTTCACAGATGCCTAAAAATGGGTCAACTTGTTAAACAGTCATGGTTTAAAATCCAAGCTGAAAGATCAGAGCTACACTGAATAAATTCAGTGTTAAGAAAGTGTTATTGTTAATAATATTTATGGACTGAAATAATTCAGAAGTCTTCAAATGCTGATTTTTTCAGCTGGACTTTTGCTTTTCTTTCCTTAAGCTCCTGGAAATACCTAATTAATCAATCAATCAATCACCTGAACAGAAGAGAAAGCAGGAGGTAATTGCAGGAAATGGGCAGGACACCTGTGCCACAAAAATCCCATTAGCTGCTGGTCTCCCACAGTCAGGGCTGGAATCACACTTATGGTGTCACCTGTACTGAGCCAGCACCAGATGGCAACATCCAGGCTGATAAATCACAATCACACAATAAAATCCCAAGATGGTTTGGGTTGGGAAGGACCTGAAATCCCATCCAGTGCCACCCCCTGCCATGGGCAAGGACACCTTCCACTATCCAAGGTTGCTCGGAGCCCCATCCAACTTGGCCTTGGACACTTCCAGGGATGAGGCAGCCACAGCTTCTCTGGGAAGCTTGTTTTAGTGCCTCACAGACAACAATTTCTTCCCAATATCCCACCTAACCCTGCCCTCTGCCAGTGGGAAGCCATTCCCCTGTGTCCTGTCTTGTAAACAGTCTCTCCATCCTTCTTCTTGGCCCTTGGAAGGCCACAGTTAGGTCACCCCGAAGCTCCTCTTACCTGCAAGTGCTGCAGATCATCCTCCTGCACATTCTGGGACAAGTTATAAACCTGTATTTAAATAAAAAGACAACTTCAGATCATTGAGAACAGCCTCTCCTCGGGGCTAACACATGGTTGGTGTGGCTAAAACCTACAACATCCCCACAGGGACACGGGCAAGGTCCCAGGTGGTGCTGCTACAAGCGGTAGGAAGGGAAGCCCTGCCAGGCTCTGTGGTTCCTGGTGAGTGAACTCCCCCAGCCCAGAGGTTTCTTACCTGGATGGAGCTGATCATGGTGCTGAGGGCAAACACGGTGGCTGAGTCCCTCAGGGTGGACTGGCTGTCAAAAGTGCCCTGCGTGTCCATCAGCAGCACCGCGACCTGCGGGGCACAAAGCTCCTGTCAGCACCCAGGCAAACCCACCCCGTGTGCCACGGGGCAAATGCCAGCTGAGTTACTGTGCTGGGAGCTCACTGCTTCTGCCTCAGCCTCGTAATTGGTGGGGGACAAAGGAAAAGCACATCCCCAGCCACTCCTGACAGCAGGGGGACTCCAGCAGGCAGCAAAATGAATGCTCGACAAGGCAGTGAGGGAACAGCGCTGCTCCTCGAACGGCTCTGCCTGAGTCTGCACCAGAAACCAAACATATATTGCACCTCCCTACCCCAAACACACTCAGCCAGCGTCAGGAATCACACCCTGAACGACTCAGTGCCACTTTGGTGCCCTGCTCTTCGTAGAAGTGCAGATAAACACAAATATTCCTGGCTATCAGCTGAATTTGCAGGGTGCTGCAAATCTGCTGTGACAACTCTGAATGAAGAAACTCCACTTTACAGCTGCTGCTCCAGGAAAGGGGAGTAGTTTGCAAGGATTCAAGATCTCTGGGAATAGCACAGAGATAAACTCTGGGATGCCCAGAGTTGAGGTGATGCCTTAGGTTTTAACTTTTATATTTTTCAAATCCTGCCCTGCCTGGTGTGTCACTGTGCAGTTCCTTGCAGCCGTGAGCTGCTGCTCTCTCAGGCCAGGCAGACACAACAAAGCCTCTCCAAGCCTGCTCTCCAAGGACACCCAGCCTGTCCTAGGCCCAAAATGGGTAAAGCAACATTTTGGGAAGGGGGGTGAGCTTGGGGAAATTACATCATTAAGTGAAGTTTGATTGGAGAATTAACCCTGATACGCAAATGAACCAAACCTATAAAAGTGTGAAGAACTCGTGGCCTGGGGTCCATCTTGGGGTCCCAGAGCGCACCTTTGAAGGCCTTTCAAATAAATACCTACCTTTATTCCCTGACTCCTGTCTAGTCTCTGTTTCTAGGTGGCCACTCAAGGCATCAGTTCTTTGGCACCCCAGATGGGACAACGAGGCTTCCGAAGGCATCAGAGGGACACTCAGAGAACACATCAGGGACACCGAACACCACATCACCTCACCGTGTTAAACCCATCCATGCTAAAACAGGAAAACCTTCCCTAAACTTGCACAGCCACCTAAGAAAAGGCAGGAGAGTCTCAAAAGCTGGAAGAGGAAAACGAGCTGACAGCACCAGAGACACACACACACACACACACACCTTTGTGCCATCAGGCTTGTCCACCAGGAAAACCTCGCTCCATATCTGAATCCCGGTCGTCTCCCGCTCGGAGCCGCCCCTCCAGGAGAAACCAGTCAGAGGCTCGTTGTAATCCCCAACCCAGTCCACTGCTTCCTGCAGGGAGGAACAGAAGGAGCTGCTGGAGTTCTCATCTCATTTTGGTTTTAACACTTTTCCCTGTGCTGCCCCCACCCCAGCGCTAGAGAGGGACGGTCCCTACTGGAGAGGGTTCCTTATAGAAGGGTAAGAGATTAAGAACCCCATAAGGGAGGTTTTTCCTTCCTTTATGCCAAGGCATCTCAAATTCTGGGCGCAGTTTTGGGCCCCTTACAACAAGAAGGACATAGAAGGGATGGAGTGTGTCCAGGGAAGAAAGTGGAGCTGGATAAGGGTCTGGAACACCAGGAGCAGCTGAGGGAGCTCAGCCCGGAGAAAAGGAAGGTCAAGGGGGACCTTCTGGCTCTGCACAACTCCCTGAGGGTGCAGCCAGGTGGGAATTGGGTTCTGCTCCCAGGGAACAAGCAGCAAGAAAAGAGGAAACAATCTGAAGTTACACCAGGGAAGGTTTAGCTTGGATATCAGGAAAAGGCTTTTCACTGGAAGAGTGGTCACACATTGGAACAGGCTGCCCTGGGCAGTAGTGGAGCTCTCATCCCTGAAAGTGTTCAAAAGACACTGATATGACACCTGGGGACGTGGTTTAGTGATGAATGTGGTGGTGCTGGGTTAGCAGCTCAAAGATCTCAGAGAGATTTTCCAACCTAAATGATTCTGTGATTCAGGGCAGCAGATGTGAACATCCCTGCTCCAAAGTCGAGAGTCCATGAGACACTTCTTCCTGGGGAAGGATTTGCTCTGCTTTATTTTGTGAAGCCCATGCTCATGAGAAGCTTGAGCATTCCAAGAGCACCAAGCCCTGTCCAGCTCACCCCTGTGCAGCACACGGGAGCAACGAGGAACACCAGGGCCTGGGAAGAGCCCCTGAGCTGCAGCCTTACCTTATTGTACATGTACCGCAGCATGAAGTCCATCAGGAAGGATTTTCCTTTCCTAAAGGCTCCAGCCACGGACACAGCCACGACCTCCTTGTCTCTGACAGCCTCGGAGAGGAGGATGCGGTTCAGGGCGGCTTCGTCCAGCTCAAAGGAGTGGTCATCTTTGACAATGAGGACCTGCACTGGCCCTGCCTTCCTCACGGATTCCTCCTCCTCGGAGCTCCACTCGTAAGCCTTGTCTGCAAAACTGCCTGTGGGAACAGGGAACACGAGAGGCTTTTGCTTCCTTCCTCTGCACAGCGAGGAGGCGCCGACAGAGGTGATGAGAGGCCCAACAGCTCAATTATCCATTCCAAAATGGCATCGTCCAGAGCAGATCTGCTGCACCTGGCCTCAAACATCCCAGTGGAGACTCCATGCCACTTTGGGGTCATCTGACCCCGTGCTCCACACAGGCAGAGCGTTCCCTGCTGGAACCTCCACTGACAAACCACATCTGCTGGATTTTATCCCACGTGGAGAACAGATCCCTGCAACTTCCTACATACACAGCACCTGCCCTAACACCTCCCTTAGCCCCTTCTCCATGGGAAAAGAAAAGTCCAAGCCTCCTGATCATCTATTCTACCACATTTTCTAGGGAGCTGCTCTCCTCTGGGCACTCCCCACCAGGTCCTTCCCGAAGGCTGACTCAAAAAAGGAAGCAGCTCTCCAGCTGAGGTGTCCAAGGATCTCACATCTTTATCAAAGGATGCTGCCTTTGTGTATCCTGTGCCACTGCTATTCCTGTAGCAACACATTCCTGCCCCATCTGCAGCCTGCACTGATGCTCCAAGTGCAATCTGCTGCTCCTGCCATCAGCCTTGTCAGCAGCATCCCTCGGGACACTCCCAGCAGGAATCAGGCCATGCAGACACAAGCCCATCCTGATAAAAGCCACTTCTCCACTCCCGAGTGGAAAGCACACACAAAGCACAGGCACTGCCCACTTTCCCACTTGGAAATGGCAAGGATCCCTGTGGAGCTGCTGCCCAGGCTGTGGAGGGATCATACAGGAGGGTCTCACAGGATGCACTTTAAGACCTGCAGCCCTGGGATTTGCAAAGAGCAGGCCGGCTCCAGTAATTTTCCTTTCCTGGTCTTTCCAAACTTTCCAGCACAGGGAAGAGATGCCAAAGGTGATTAATGTGCCAGGCAGCTCACCTAGAGCCACGTGAAACCTCCTTGAGAGCAGGGAAAGGAGGGGGAAGTGGAAATGTCCCCTCACATTCCAACAAAAACTTCCCGGATCGAAGGCTCGGGCTGTAACTTCCCCAAGTTTTGCCTCAAGCTAAACCTCCTCAGTCTCTGCTTCAGCCCCTGACCTTGGGGACTCAGTTTAGAGCTGTTCCAAAGCACAAGGACTGTGTGTGCACACGCTAAAAGAGAAGTTATAAATATCAAGAGGAATAGGATTTGCCCATTCCGGGCCTCTCCATAAAGAAGCCTCCAGCAGTAACTCCGTATTTTAAATAACAGCAGCACTTTTGTGATTTCCTAAGATCCTGCAAGGAAGTACCAGGATCATTAAGCCTGGTTGCCAGGGGATTTCTGGTGGCTCTCGGACATATACTACGAGCTTTCTTTGCTCCCAGCTGAAAGACAAAGATCTTTTCTTTCCAATGCTTGGAGGTTTTTTAGCTAAACAAAAGTCCCAAACGCTCTGAAAAGCGAGATTCTGCACCAGACTGCAGCACTAAAATCCCTCCGAGCACCAGCCCCTGCCCTGTGTCACTGCTTAGGGGCCTCCAGGAAAAAAAAATCCTTCTCGTTTCGAATCCACAGAGTCAGGACCCAGGCACACATCAACAGATGATGGTGTCTGAGAGCAGGCACACACCAAACACCTTTTCCAGCACAGAGGCATTCCCAACAGGTAAGGATGGCCCCGTGCCAAAGGGCCACAGGCTCAGGTGCTCTTTTTAAGCACTGCCAAGCTGCAAGGGCCATATATAGGATAGGAAATGCCTCCTCTCTTGTGGTGTTTCCCAAAGCCCTGCTCGGTTAAACCAGTCCAATTTTTATTTTCTTCTTCCAGCTGCAGAGAAAGGACAGTGGAGAGATCCTTGGATAGGATGTGACTCATGGCGGGGGCAGGAAAAGATTTGTAAATCAAATTAAACTTAAATATTTCTGACTCTAACTCAGCCATGAGGGTACAACAGCTGTGCCACCCAGACCAGACAAATCCCACCTCCAGGCACAGACACAGGGAAGTGGGACCAGCACTTTGGCTGGAGCCCCTCTGCTCTGGAGCCAGGCTGGGAGAGATGGGAATGTTCACCTGGAGAAGAGAAGGTTCCAAGGAGAGCTCAGAGCCCCTTGCAGGGTCTAGAGGGGCTCCAGGAGGGCTGGAGAGGGACTGGGGACAAGGCCTGGAGGGACAGGACACAGGGAATGGCTTCCCAGTGCCAGAGGGCAGGGATGGATGGGATCTTGGGAAGGAATTCCTGGCTGGGAGGGTGGGGAGGCCCTGGCACAGGGTGCCCAGAGAAGCTGTGGCTGCCCCTGGATCCCTGCAAGTGTCCAAGGCCAGGCTGGACGGGGCTTGGAGCAACCTGGGACAGTGGAAGGTGTTCCTGCCCATGGCAGGGGTTGGAATTGGATGAGCTTTAAGGTCCCTTCCAACCCAAACCATTGTGGGATTCTGTGATTTGTGTTTTCACTCATCCTGCACTAGCAGTGGGTACCAAGATGGGCACAAATCCTTGGATGCCCCTGGCTCAGACAGCTGAATGGACCTCCCAGTCCTGGCCATGGATCCAAGCACCAGGACAGGGGGCTGAGCAGAGTCCCTGCCATCCTGCTGCCAGAGGGAGAGCTCGTGCCAGATCCCCTCTCCTGGCACCTGGATGGGATATTCTACATCTTCCTCTCCCTCTGCTCTTTCCAGCAGCTGAACCAACAACCAGTGCAGAGGAGAAAGGATTGTTTTGTCCCTTCGAAACATCAGAATCTGAAGGAGAGTAATTTTTTAAAGCAGATATTAACAGATTTTGGAAGAACATCTCCAGGCATAGAAGTGGCCACAGTCTCCTGGGGGACATCCTTGTTTCCATCACCTGAACACCAGGAAAACCAGGCTGTTTGCACAACACAAAGCATTATGAGCAGGATATGTTGATTTCCCTTGGAGACAGCAGGAGAGAGAGATTATATTAAGCAGGTCTCCGAACTAATTTCATCCCTATCTCTGCTTCTTTCACACAGGCCATCTGCAGACAAAACTATCCTTCTCATATTTATTGTCATATTTCCATGTGCTGAAACTTCCAGGTTCTGTTTATTAGATTATCTGCCACAATGGAGAGCCAGGGATTATTTTATAAAATGGCTGCACACTACTGGAAATTAATTCTTTTAACTGGTCTTTCTGGCCATAAATGAGTTATTTGCCTTGAAGGAAGCTGTACCTGGCAGTGGCAAAACCTCATCAGGCCAAAAAGGAAAGGAAGGAGAGCTCAGCTCGCCTAAACACACTCTTGTTTTCACTCCTGTTCTAACTTGACTCCTCCTTTCTCTCAGCTCTCTCTCGGCGCCCTGCAATTACGTCAATTCTCCAGCTGCTCATTCAGAAATTGTCAGGATATGGCTCCTTTTCCCCATTTCATAACAGCTCATTTCCATGGCTCTGGAGCGGGGTGGAAGCCACGTCTCTTTTCCATATGGTGATTCCAAGTGGGAAGGGGAAGGAGATCAGGATTTGTGCTCCTACTTAGCGGGCTGTCAGACAGCATAAAAAAAGCAAGGAATTCTTCAACTGGTCTAAGACTTGCTTTTGACTAAATTAATTGAATTAAAGCAGCATATTTCACATTGTGTGCACACTGACAGACATGTCTAATGTATTTAATTCCTCAGAGAAGAATAAATTAAGCAAATTACATGCCACTAATTATGCAATGTTTGGTGAGTGCTTGCTGAAGCCTGTTCTCCCTTAGCCATGGAAGAACAGGTCACAGAAATGCTGACTGCTTCCCAGAGTCCCACCAAGGAATCAGCCCTGTCCTCAGCTGAGCCTGCACAATAAATACATTTCATTCCAGAGAGTGAAACACAGCCACGTCCCATCATCTGTGCAAACACTGCAGGACCAGAGCCTGAAAAAGCCAATTTGCCAGCCCTGCTCTCAGGCTCTCTCGGATCCCAGGAGTCTCAGCTACGCCTGTGGAAAACAGGGGCTGCAGCCTGAGCTCCAATTCTCTCGCTGAAATCACAATCCCAGAACAGTTTGGGTTAGAAAGGACCTTAAAAACCACCTCATTCCACACCCCAGCCACAGGCAGGACATCTTCCACTAGCCCAGGGCGTTCCAAGCCCCATCCAAGCTGGCCTTGGACCCTTCCAGGGATCCAAGGGCAGCCACAGCTTCTCTGAGCACCCTGTGCCAGGGCCTCGCCACCCTCAGAGAGAATTTCTTCCTCCTATCTAATCTAATTTAATCTCTCCTCTTTTAGTTTAAATCCATTTTCCCTTGTCCTATCAGTGTCTGCCCACGTCCAAAGTCACTCTCCTTTTTTATAAACCACTTCTAAGTACTGGAAGGCCACAGTGAGGTCTCCCTGGAGCTTTCTCTTCTCCAGGCAAAACAACCCCAGCTCAGATGTCCCACAAACAAATACACCAATGTCAGGCAGCGCTGCTGTTCTGAGGGCATTCAAACCAAGCTACTGCACAGAAAACAAACTACCAAGGAGAGAAAAATCCAGGTTTGATGGGAAGCTTTAACTTGCCGTTATTTCCTTGGAACAGAGTATCCCTGTATCAGCTGTGTCAGGCTGTTTATCAGCAGCGCTCAGGGGGATCAGTTTGACCAGCAGTGGTATCTGTGTGGGTCCTTTCTGGAGTTTCCATCCCAAACGTATCACACTGCCACCAACAGCACCACGAGCCAAGCCCTGAACAGAGCCTGCAGGCAGCTTCCATCCCTCTGGATGCTCTCCAGAGAGCTGCAGCTTGCAGGAAGCTTATCTGCCCTTCCCCAGAGGGCTCTGGGGAACACAGCCACCTTCTCCAAGCATCTCGCCTGCACTGGGCACGGTCAGCGTGGCTGCTGCTGGCACACGAGCTCTGCTCTCTGTGTCTGTGCTGAACTCCCTGTGCCACACGACAGCCAGCGATCAGCAGCGGGGCTCTGAGGAGGCTGGGAGGGGCGGGGAGCTGAGTATGCACCAGGAATCCTCTCCTCTCCACGACTGGCTGGCACAGAGCTCGACACTTGATCCAGCCAACCAGGGAAAAATGGGGAAAAAAGCATGGAAGCAATGCATGTGCACTGGAGAGTCCTTGCAGGGTGTTGTCCAGCAATAACCTGCCCTGATTCTGCACAAAGGGTGCACCCCGAAGAGCTGAGCCTGGCCTGGCCAGCTGAGAGCTGGCAAATTCCCTCAGCATGGGCTGCCAGAAGGTGTCTAGACAGAGGTGCTCCTGAGAGACAGAACCTTCCAGAGGGGGGAGCAGGGAAGCCTGGCTGGGCAAAGCCCTGTGTTATAGGGTTTAACCACACACACACATTCAGCACCCCTTTCTGTGTCACAGAATCCCACCCTGGTTTGGCTTGGATCTTAAAGCTCACCCAGTTTCAACCCTTACACAAATAACAACACCTTCCACTATCCCAGGTTGCTCCAAGCCCTGCCCAACCTGGCCTGGGACACTTCCAGGGATGGGGCAGCCACAGCTTCTCTGGGTACCCTGTGCCAGGGCTTCACCTCCCTCACAGTAAAGAATTTTTTCCTAATATCCCAGCTAACCCTGCCCTCTGGCAGTGGGAAGTCATTCCCCATTACCCTGGTACTACGTGGTCTTGTAAATAAACCTCTCCACATGCACCTCCCACATCCAGGGCACAGCTGACCTCACAGCCACACAACCTTCCCTCCACTGGATTTCTGACATCTCCACACAACCAGAGGAACCCAGAAGCAAGCAGGGGAAACTCCAGGTGCTGCACACCAGCAGCATTCAGTAACCAGAACCACCAAGCCCCTCATAAATGCCACACCTGCCTCTGTCAGGCCCCAGCCTTGCTCTGCTGCCTCCTTACACCTGGGGCTGGGAAAGGCAGCAGGGAATAGAAAGGCAGAGCCAGAACTTATAGTACCCAACCAGGAAATCACCTGCACAACCTCAGACTGGATGTAATCACAGCTGCCATGAGTCTGTGGAAATGATGGATCAATGACAATCCCTGGATGAAGAGCCCCCAGGGAGCTGCAGGGCATCAGAAACAGGTGAAGAAAACTGTCGTGGGAAAAGGAGCCCTGTCCTTCAGCAATCAAGAATGGCAGGTAAATAGAAACAGACTGTTCAGGGATGTGGTGGAGTCACTGTTCCTTGAGGTGTTTAAGGAAAGACTGGATGTGGCACTCAGTGCCATGGTCTGGATGACAAGGTGGTGTTTGGTCATAGGTTGAACTCGATGATATCAGAGATCTTATCCAACCTAAATGATTCTGCAGAAGGCCACACTTGGTAGTCTCCCTTTGGGATCTCAAGCTGGCCTCTAAAAGTCAGGGCAAACTCCTCCACCTCAGCTGCACAGCTGTGTTAACACCTCTGCCCAATCCAAGCTGCACTCCCACACTCTCCTGGCAAGGACCCCGCTCTGCACCCCAGGATGCCTGGAGCAGGGAGCTGAGCAGGGTGGCTGCTGCTGCCAGGCTTCATCCTCACCCTTTGCTTTTTTTGGAGCAGTGGAGATGGGGAGTGCACCTTCTTCCTGCCAGCCCTGAGTCATCCAGCTGGCAGCAGCACGGCTTCAGCTCCAGCGTGGCCAGCTCAGCCCCTTCTCCCTTTGGCAGAGGGAACAAGGAGATGAATGATTCCGCTGATAACAGGAGCGGTTTGGGACCTTCCCACGTGAACGACTGCTGACAGGAGCAAGAGTTTGGATGATTACTGGCCACCAAACCTGCCTGTTACAACATCTCAAATGCCAAGATCCAATGTGAAATTTTTAATTACAACACCTACTACATGAAGCTCCAGTGCTTAGTTGGCTCTGAAGCAAGAACAGTTCTTACTGCTGTCAAATTCCCAGGCTGAGCTTTGGAGACACAGGCAGGCAACTACCTTGGGAATGAAGCAAATCAGAGGTTTTTTCTAGAATTTTTTCAGGAAGTTTGAGGTCAGGTTAGACAGTTATGTGGCCGTGTCCATGCCAGCTCATGTATCAGGAATGGCTGAGTCACAGGCAAGGTGGACACCTCCCATTCCCACCTGTGTTAGTCAAAACACTGTTGGAAGAGCACTAGCAAAAAGCCATGATCTATTTGTCAGGTGCAAACCCTGGGCCTGCTCCCTTTCCCACATTTAAGCCTAGCCAGGCTCTGGTGAAACACAGAATCCCAGAATGGTTTGGGTGGTAAGGGAACTTAACATCTCATTCCAACCCCTGCCTTGGGCAGGGACACCTTCCACTAATCCCAGGTTGCTCCAAGCCCCATCCAGCCTGACCTTGGACACTTCCAGGGATACATCTCCAGAACTCCCACTTCCCTCCCAGCACACATTTTCTCCATGATCCTTCATCTGCTCTGTTTGTCAGCAACAGCCTCCCTTCATCTCTACCACCACTACTGGATTTAGGTTTTTCTGACATTAAATTATTTTTACTCTTTTGTTGCTAAAATTGCCTTAAAATGAAGTCGGGTAAACATGCCATGAAATTTTAGGATATAACATGAAAGGTAATTACACTCTGCATAAAATACTTATGGATATGTAGTGCTTTAAATATGCTTTACGGGCTTGGCAGAGCTCAGCCCCTTCTCCAAACCTCCACCCCATTTGGGAGATTTGTGTTCAGTTATTTTCCTGCTGTAACACTTCACTTTCCCTGAGCTGATGGTGAATGGGAGCATTTCTGGCAGGAGCAAAGGAGCTGGGGGCTGTCTAGAGTGAAGTGACTTTCAGAAGTGATCCGTGGCATGCCTTGTGCCTCCCAGAGCATGACAATACCTGCCCCAGCCTCCTTGCCCCGCTGGAGAAGGTTCCAGTCAGTGATCCGGGGGAGTTAATATAAAACCTGCTGCCTCTGAACATGACCCAGGCTCTAAACAATATTTAAGGGTGCTGTTTGTCACCCATGGGCTTAGCAGGGAAAATGCAGCAAGACAAAACCAATGCCACACGCTGCTTCCCACTTCCATTAACCAGGGAGGGAAACAAGGCTGGAGCCACTCGTGGCATGGGCATGACAAGGGCACCATGGCACCACTCTGAGGCAGGCTCAGGCCATCCTGGTTCTTCCCCAAAAAGGAAAAGCCAGGCTGCTCTTGCTCCTGCTCATCTGGTGGATCCCAGCTATTCCAATTCCCTTACAATGCTGCAGAACAACCATGGGGGGGCAACTTTGGATGAGGACCTGGAGGGACAGGACAAGGGAGAATGGCTTCCCACTGCCAGAGGGCAGGGATAGATGGGATACTGGGAAGGAATTCCTGTCTGGGAGGGTGAGGAGGCCCTGGCACAGGGTGCCCAGAGAAGCTGTGGCTGCCCCTGGATCCCTGGAAATGTTCCAGGCCAGGGTGGATGGGGCTTGGAGCAACCTGATCTACTGGAAAGTGTCCCTGCCCATTCCACGACTCTATAACCATATTCAACTTGCAATGTTGACTTGTCTCTTCTTTCAGCTCCCAGCACTTCGTTTTCTTTTCTCTTTCACAAGCCAGTCACTTGGTTGTGAATATTTCTGGCTTTTTGTGGAAAGGCCCCTCTGTCTGAAACATCTCAGCTTTCACTCATCAGGTTCCCAGCATTCAGAGTCACAAAGAAATGCCAGGAAGTGGAAACCGAAAATCCACCATAAAAGGGCAGAAATCAAACAACAAAGAGAAAGGATGTTAACATGGTTAAAATGAAAAACAAGCTACCAAAATCATAGTTTTCTTCCCAGTTTAACCCATTGTGTGCAGTCTAAGATAAGGCAGTGATGATCCCTGGCCTGTGCTGGAGACAAGTCCCTTCTCCTCAAAATAGTGCCTTGGCTTTTCCCAACTCCCTTCAGGAGCTCTCCTAAATCCCCTATCCAGCTTGAAAACCCTCACCAAGAAGTATCTAGAACCTCTGCAATCCCTTTTACGGTCTTAAAACCAAATTCTTGATGGGTGGATCATTCCAACTTCAACACAAAATTGGCCATGATGGGAAACATGAGATTTCACACGATTTGTTCCAGTCTGTGCTGTTGAAGGAGCAGCTGGGAGCAGGGATCTCAATGGATCAGAGGCACCAGGCTGCTGAACATCTGCAACTGCCAAGCACAAAGAATTTCAGACAAAAATCAGTGTAATCTATTCTAAACCTTCATGAGCTGGCTGGATTTCACCATGCCAAGCAGAATTTGGACTAACAATCCTTATTTAGGGAAAATCAGAGTCCACTACTCACAGCAAGAAATTATTTGTGATTTTTTTTTTTTTGGTCTTCAGCTGCCTCAACCATTCAACTGGCAGCAGTTGTGAGGTCTGTGCACTGCTTGGCACATTCAGGAAGAGCCTTAAATGAGGCATAACCTTATGCTGACCTTTAGCCCAAGGCTAAATCCTACTCTGGATGCATCACACACCCCTACACGAGCTCCCGGGGATGTGACAGCAACCCAGCTATGACCAGGGGCAATCCCACATACTCACCCTAATTTGCTCTGTGAGCTTTAGAAAAGCAAATTATTTTTGTGAAACAAAGGAGGGTTACACTAAGCAGCTGCCTGTTTCCAGGCCTGAGTAACTAGGACAAAGTTTGATCCGTTTCAAAATAGCGTTAATATTTTTGATGACCCATAAGCCCATTTTTAGAACGAAGCAAGGACTTTCTCCTTTCTGCTTTAGTTTCAGGAAAAGCCCAAGCCTCCTCCTTTGCCAGCTGAAAAATGTAGCAGTGAAATAGTCACCCCATGGACTGATGTCACCACACAATGCTGCAGTCACTGGATGTAAACACAGCTTTCAAGGCAATGAGTTTTTGTTGTATAAATAGAATAAATAAATTTATTAAAGGCAGCTTTTTCTTTTCTTTCCTAGTAAAACACAGGAGCATTTCGCTCTCTTAATTTCTTATTCGCAACGTCAACCAGCCTGGCAAAGAGCCAGGAAATCCTCTAGGAATAGGTGAATGTCTGTGGGATACAGGGAATGATTTTGAGCTGTGGACGGGTGGCAGCAGAAGGCGGCTGATCCCACAGAGATCCACCTGGATCCATGGACGCTTCCAGATCCTTGCAGAGCAGCTCAGAAAGAGTTCATCCCATCAGTGACACATCACATTTCCCGGGAGCAGAGCTCAGCAGCGCAGGCTGAGGGATGTGCCTAATCCCCTAATCAGGTTGTACTTCCCAAGACCACGCTTTCTCGGCTTCCATCCGGCATCATTTGCATTCCCTCCTCCTGCTCTCAGGATGTGCAGGGAAGGCACCAGCGTGTGTACGTGTGTGCAATTCCCAACACGCACGGAGTCAGGGCTGACACGTCTGTCACACGCTCCGCGAGACAAAGCTGAGAATGGCACCACGTTCCCTGGCAAGTTTTCCCCCCGGTTTACCCAAGGATCTGAGGACCTTCATTAAGTCACAGCTAAACGCGGCACCGAACAAATGAGCTTCGCCCGTTTTCTCCCCCCTCTATCCCAAAAAGCCCATCACTGGGATCAGACACTCCGTTATCCCAGCGCTTCCTCAAGCATGCCTCCGAACTGTTAATCATTGCCATGGGAAATCCTACGCTCATCTACACAAATTAGAATGTAATTTGTATATCTAAACATCACAGCTCAGCTCACCCGCTCTGCCTGAGGAGCCGGGATACCGCCGGCACCCGTGACTGAGCTCACATGGAATACGACTCCGGAGGAAACGGCAAATGACTCTCCTCAAATAACGGGAAATGGCTGGATAAAATCTGATTTCCTACGGAACAGCGTGTCAGTGGGAGAGGGTGAAGAGATACATCGCTGAGCCTGGTCACAGGCAGGCTGAAGGTGGCGGAGCCCCTTGCTGGGTGCAGCCCACCTGTGGGACCAGCTTGGGCTCCAGTGGGAAGCAGCAGCTGCTGGAGGATCCAGGCGCCTCTGGAGGGAACCGGAGCCTTTTGCAGGAAGACACCACAGAACTTCCTCCTCCCCGTCACCCCGCTCCGCTCCCCGCCAGGGCTGCTCCCAGCTCCCCCGGGATCAGGGGGGCTGTGAGGGGATGGGTTTAAAATGGGCCCTGTCTGGAGGGTGACTCGACAACAAAATCCTACAGCTTCCAGAAACGGGGGAAACCCTCAAGGGTTGACAAGGCAGGGGTGGCCTTGTGGCTCTGCCTGAGGAAGGTGGGGTGAGCGGGATCCCTGCTCCCGGCCGAGGTGGGATGGTGGCTGAGGTGACATTTCCCATCAGGGGCTGAGGGGACAACAGGGCCAGGGCAAGGGGTGTCAAGGCAAGCCGGAGGAGAACCGGGGCAGCCCAAAGGCTCCCCAGGGAGCTGCCGGAGCTGTCCGGCCCCAGGCGAGTCAGGGGGGCTCGCTGTAGCCAGGCCGAGGGCGGTGACCAGCCCAAGCCGGGGACGCCTCGCCTCAGGAGGCCCCGGAACGAGGGGCGCCCCATCCCGCACCCCCGATTCCCCTCACGCTGGCGGGGCGGGACGGGCGGACCCCAGGCCCCTCAGGGATAGCACGGGAGGGGGATCCCAGACACCCGTGTGTCCCCTCGGCACCGGGCAGCCCCGCGCCCCGCCCGGGCCAGCCGAGCCCCCCGCCCGCGTCCTCC